>CAIGRS010177152.1:0-10012 GCA_903798395.1 Fraxinus floribunda | reverse complement strand
ATTTTTATTCTATTAAATATAGTTGGAAAAATGATTCCCAGCTCTTTTAGTGGAGGAAAAAAAAAAATGAAAAAGTAAGTGGCCAATGTGCACAGCGAAAAAAATTATTTTTATTCTATTAAATATAGTTGGAAAAATGAATCCAGCTCTTTTTGTGGACAAGAAGATACTCCCTCCAAATAAATTGAGCATTGAAATTTCCAAATAACTCTCTATATATCTTTTTTCACACAATCTCACAGCCCGAAAGTTGCAATGGAGAAGCGAGACTTAGAATTACCATTTATGAGCGGTGATGATTTTGCAAGGAGAAAAAGATGGAGCAGAGCCCTTTGGGTTCTTCTTGGAATTATAGCCATAGCATGTAAGAATTTTCTTAGCTTCGTATTTCCTATTTACAGTGAATTGTCTTGATATGCTTGAGGAGTTTTAAGGAATTTACTCAAAGATGGTTGTTGGGTTCTTAATATTATAGAAAAAGATTTCTATAATTTCTTTAATGGAAATATAATTTTTTGTTCAATCTACAAAGTAAATCCTATATAAAGATGTAATTTTTGATCAAGCAAAGAATTGTGTTTCTGTGATCATATATTTGTCTGAAGGTTAAAACAATCGACCAGTTCTTGACTTCTCTAAAGTGTTAATGTGATCAATATACTGTATCAGAAGTAAATTTCTTAGTATTGTGCTTTTTGTCTGTAATTTAGCTGTAGGCCTTGCAATCCAAGGGGGTTTGAAATCTTTGGGAGTGAGAAATGATGGCAAATATAACGAAAGAATTCGGATTAGCAATAGTGACATTGTTGAATCACAGAAAGCCGTTGTTGCTGCTGATGATGGTCGATGCTCTGAAATTGGCATATCCATACTAGAAATGGGGGGACATGCTGTTGATGCCACGGTTGCTACCGCACTATGCCTCGGGGTAGTTAATCCGATGTCCAGTGGAATAGGGGGTGGAGGTTTTATGGTTGTTCTATCTTCATCGACATCAGATGCCAAAGCATTTGACATGAGGGAAACTGCTCCGGCCGCTGCTTCACAGGTTCATAATCTTTGAATTCGATTTGCCACATTAAAATTCCACCTTGGGTTTAGATTATAAATGTATTATTGTTGGACTCTGTCAGTTCTTAATATATTATTTACTTATGCGAATCTGTTTTATAATCAGGGTATGTGCATTCATACTTCTGTATTACAACGCCATATAAAGAAATATGAGGGATTTTGGTTAAACCACTATAAATTTTTGTGTTATTTCCTCATTTCTATTTCTTTTTGGTTTATTGTTGCTCTTGGAGGTGGGGTTAATCAGTAACACATATTAATCATTGTAGAAGTTTATTAGCGTTTTTGGCAAAAAAGGTTCTAACTTGTGAGCTAGGGACCCACAAATTGTGTGGTCCAAAATGCCACAACTAGCTTATAAGCCAGATAAGTTTGAAATCTCCCCAACTTATCTAACTTATAAGCTGCTGGACCCTCAGTTGTGTGGATTTTGGACCACAACATTGTGGGTCCCCAGCTTATAAGCAAGCATATTTTTGGCCAAACACGCTCTAAATTGGGGTGGTGAAAGTGCTCAAGTGTCTTTGATTTATGCTGTTCGTGCGATGTTTGTTTCATCCTGCAGAACATGTATGACAAGAATGCACAGACCAAGTTTAAAGGACCATTGTCGATGGGCGTTCCCGGTGAGATAGCTGGACTTCATATGGCTTGGTTGAAATATGGGCGGTTGCCTTGGAAAACTTTAGTCAAACCTGCGATTAAACTTGCTAAACAAGGATTCAAGGTTGCACCGTATTTAGGATCATCAATTGCTAAAAATGCAGATCTGATCATGACTGATCTGGGCTTACAACAAGTCTATGCACCAAAGGGTAAGTTGTTAAAAGCTGGCGATATATGCTACAATTTAGAACTTGGAAACAGCTTAGAGGCAGTCGCTGAACAAGGCCCTAAAGCGTTCTATAATGGGAAAGTTGGTGAAAAACTGGTTGAAGATGTGAGAAAAGCAGGTGGAATTTTGACAGTGGAGGATTTAAGAAATTACAGAGTGGATGTTACAGATGCAGTTGCAGTAAATGTTATGGGATACCGAATATTAGGAATGCCACCTCCTTCAAGTGGAACGGTTGGGCTTTCTCTGGTGCGTGTTCTAGACTTTAAATGAATTGACCTACTGCTAAATTCTGAGATAGTAATTGATCCTCTCCTCGCTCTCTCTTTAGTCAGGTTCTTTTTTCTTGAAAAAAAAATTCTATGGGAAATTATTTAGAGATTGGACTGTTAGAAGTCGATTTGATAATATCTTATTATATAGAATGAAGCATTGGTATTATAATTCCTTGACAACACAGCATCTTGTCGACTGATCATTTATTGTCGATGAAAATGCAGATTTTGAACATCCTAGAAAGTTACAGAAGTCCTGATGCTGTGAAAGGTCCTTTAGGTCTTCATCGTCTGATTGAAGCACTGAAACACATGTTTGCTATCCGAATGTACCTGGGAGACCCCCATTTTGAAAATATTGATCGAGCAGTATCCGACATGCTTTCCCCAGATTTCGCTAAGAGCATTCGGGAAAAGATATTTGACAACACCACTTTCCCTCCCGAATATTATATGTACAGGTAGACCTCCTAAGTCTGATTGTTTCTCAACTTTACTACTTTTGAACCACCTCATCTAAAAGTACAAGTTGTTAGAGAGATGACGATTTTATTTATTTGAATTTAGTCTTTGCACATCCCCTCATGTGCATTTTTATCAAAGGCATGATATGTGGATATGTTTTATGAATGGGCAGTGGCAAGACTTAAGAAAGAGAACATGATTATTTATTTGAATTTAGTCTTCAACAATTAACGACGACACTAAAGAATTTGGTCTGTCCAGGTGGAATCAGCTTAGGGATCATGGGACGAGTCACTTTGGCGTTGTAGATTCCGATCGTAATGCTGTATCAATGACAACCACAGTGAACTATCCTTTTGGAGGTGGCGTTCTCTCCCCTTCCACCGGCATTGTGCTCAATAATGAAATGGATGATTTCTCAACGCCAACTGAAATATCTCCTGACAAACTCCCGCCTGCTCCAACCAACTTTATTAGACCGAACAAGCGACCATTATCGTCCATGAACCCCATCATCGTTCTCAAGGTATGGTTTTTCACATAATTACTAGTGCTTATTGATCTTTCGATAGTAAGTTCATCTATTTGTGTCTTCAGTTCTCTGAACTGCATACTATCTCTCGTGTAAAATCTCGCAGGATAACCAGTTGGCCGGGGTGATTGGAGGCAGTGGTGGCTTGAACATTATTCCGGCAGTGGTTCAAGTTTTCATTAACCATTTTGTCTTGGGAATGGAACCCTTAGCAGCTGTAAGGAGCGCGCGAGTCTACCACAAGGTCCCTCAGATTTTGATACGGTGAATTATGTTCACAACCATTTACAAACCATAAAGTCCTGACATTATTCTAGCTTTGTGCAGCTTATTCCAAATGTTGTCTCATATGAAAACTGGACAGTCATTGATGGAGAACACATTGAACTTTCTGAGGAAAATAAGCAATTCTTGATAGAGAGAGGTCATCAACTGCAGGGTAAAGCCGGTGGAGCAATCTGCCAGCTTATTGTTCAAAACCTTACAAATTCGATGGATTTAGGAAGAAAAATGATTAAAAACAAGATATTCCATGGAGTACTAACCGCCGTTAGTGATCCTAGGAAAGATGGCAGGCCGGCAGCAATCTGATAATCTCATCCCAGGAATTTCTTGATTATTAATGAATATATTCCTAGGACGACATTGGATCATGGATATCTTGTTTGCCTCAAGTCTTCTCCTAGGCAACAAGCCGCAATGGCTTCAAACTGATAAATATTTGCTCCCAAGAACTCCAAATCAGGGGTTTATGTAATTAAAATAAAAACATGTCAAGATTCATAGGATAGTATTCTAGTCTGGGTTTGTTAGGTCCTAGTATTGTTGTAAATTGGTTGAATGTATTTGATCAGCTCAACTTTCGCCACATTTATGGAAAGTTCAAAATAATTTGATCCTTGACGGTTAAAGTAGGTCATGTTATTTTTGATCGACTCTTCTCTCTTCTAGTATACCTCACTAAAGCACTAGACGAATTGATCTAGCTACTCGACTTTATTTTCAAGCTTGGTTCGAAGGAAACAAGATCCTAGTCTGAGAAATTTTAGTTTATTTTCTTTTATTAAGGATGGACGTATCTCTATTTAACGATAATTTCGACATGTGCATTATTCTTAAACTTAACCGACTCATTTTGGTCCTGTTATACATATATGAGATGAATAAATTGTAGTTAAAACTTTAGACGAGTACTTTGTAATCCCTGTTTGGTGCACATTTTGGAAGTAAGAATGCATTTTTACTGTTGATGTGATGGAAAATATATGATTGAAAAAGAAGAAAAAGTTATTGATGTGATAGAAGATATTATTTTATTGAAAAATGTGTGATTGAAAATCAGTAGAAGAATGAGAATGAGAAAAATAATGTAGCTGAAACTAATTCAGAATTTGAAGTTAATAGGCACATAAGATTCAATTGTTACTAAAGCTCCATGATTTGAAGAGTATGAAATGCAAAGGACTAGAGAGGATTAGGCTCGTGCTTGACGCCCATTTTGGGGAAAAAATATGAATTCTGGAATAGTAATTGATGGAAAAATGTATGGTTGAATAGTAATGAAAAGTTTTAGATTTGTGTATAATATTATTTTATTTGGAGAATGTGTGGTTAAAATGAAGAAAGGGGAAAAAAATGAGAATGAGAATGGATGTCAAACTTGACCTAGATGATGTTGTTGAGCTTCCACCTGACTTGGAACAAATCTATCGAATTCGAAAAAAAAAAAAAAAAAAAATTGCATTGAAAACTATTAGACCAACTTTTTATTGTTGAACGTTAGGCCATTAAAAGAAATATAACCATATGAAAATTAATATTATTTATCATCATTTTAAGTGATAGTGAGGTCCTGATTTATCGTCCAATGCATTAAAATGCATCACAACTTCATTGGAAGAATCAATGGATTCATCGCCACCTAGATTGATGATGATCATTATTAATGATAAATAGCATTACTCCAAAAGAATTGGGATCTCTAGATGAATACGAGTGCACTAGAACTATTGAACTAAGAATTGAGAATACAAGTCAATAAACAAAAATAAATAAAGAAACTCTTCTATACATTCCTGCCTTCCTCGTGCTAGGCATTCCCCATCAACAGATCGGTCTCCGCCATAGAGAGTCTTGGTAGCAGTATTTTGGACACAAAAGTATGTTTGCGAAGAGAAAATATGAATGCAAGGTTTTACAAACAATAATAGAGGAAGAAGTAAATATCATTATCTTGTGTTTCTATCGAAGAATAATCAGTCTTATTTATTGCTGATACACATCTTCCCAATAGTTACAACACTTCACAAGATTCAAGTCAATAAGAAAGGCAAGGCCACGAGAACATGGTTACTTCTTACTTACACTTTGAATTTCAAATCACATGAAAGAAAATACATCGAAAAGGGGGGCCAAAATCGTTTAGAACCATGAATAAGTGTCTATTCTGGTTTTCCACTTGGCCAGCCACTTTGATCATTCCCTTTTACAAACCTCGATTCAATCCTGAAGTTCCATGACCATGCAATTTGTAAACGACATTATTTAGAAAACCTTTCCATGAATCCTCCATCAATAAGAATAATATTTTGAAATCTCTCACATAAATCCTTCGAGTTCATGAATAGATGAAGGTGTCTTCTAGATTTGAACCTCTATTTAGTGAAAATACCTCAAATACTAACCAAAGGTGGCAGGTTAGCTAGGCTCTGAACCAACAACCATATATGGCTAACTATAAGTACTCTGGTACAAACTTGAAACATTTAGGGTTAATAAACCGATACGTGTTTAGGTCATGTCTCCAATATCCTAGTTTAGTTCGTGAATATCTTAAGTAGTTGGCCAAACTACTTTGGAGACGGTACCATTCCCTACATTCATATAAATAGACTTATCAAGAATACTAACGTATCTAAATTGTATTCTATGGACATTTATATAAGCCTATTAAAAGCTTGATACCTCAACCTTTCCTTCCTTGATACGTTTACCAAACACTTTAACCTTGAGATCAAATCTTAGTGTTTGCAATCACTCTTATGATGTACTTCACTTATTGAATCTAAGCATTTGAAATTTCAAGTGTTAGGTCGAATTTCTGTTGATGATTATTAATTGGAAACTATCCCATTTCCTTTGACATTTTCCAAACTAAATCCCTTCCAAGGCATTTCGTCAAAGGAAATGTCAAGTTTTCATTTGACTTGAGATAATCTATGGTGATTATACCATATGAAATAAGTTGTCATACCGAACTATGTCTTAATCAATATGTCTAGACTTGGGATTGTATATTTGATTGTAAACTCTATCCAAAAGCTTCAATATCAAAATAAATTGAAACTAGTGACATTGGTTTAAGCCAAACAGGAATTTATCTTAACGAATTCCTTTAGCCCTTCCGCTTCCTAGCTACATAAAGCAAGAGCTATAAATTTCGCATCATGGTAGAGTCCATAATACATATTTACTTCTTTGAATCCCATAAATCTTTCTAAAACTAGAGGATATCTAGTGTAATGAATACCATAATCCATCTTAAGCACTTTAAGACTCCATATACTTCTTGCCAATGCAACTGACTTAGATTACTCAGGTATCTACTTAGTTTCCCAACGACAAACGTTATATATATATTAGTAGAGTTCGAGCATACACATGGAACCCAATAAATTGTGCACATTCCAATTGACAAATCGCTCTTCCCGTGTTAGAATACAATTAATACTCGAGTCAAATAGTGTGGACACTGTCTTGCAGTCACAGTGATCAAACATTTTCAATATCTTTTCTCTATAGTGTTATTTAGTATGATCTCATTATCTTTCATTATGATTTTAATTCATATAATCACATATAAAGGCATCATTTCTTTCATATTGAAGTTGGATGACAACAAAGACTTAGCGTATGTTGACATCAAAAAATGCGCCAACAAAATCCTTGCCACGTCCTTTCTATGTGGACATCACCTACACACTGAACACCTCGTTAGGAGACAAAGGCCGTCGAACAAGAAAAGGGTCTGATGACCATTTGCACTCCGACGGTCTCCCACCACGTCCCCTCCACGTGGACATCACCTGTACACGTAGCACCCCATTAGGAGGCAAAGGCCGCCGATCAAGAAAAAGGTCCCGCGACCGTTTGCACTCCGACGGTCAAGTCAACGGCCAGACCATAGATAAAGAGAGTGCAAAAGAGGGAGAGGGGGTTTGGCTAGGGTTAGAGAACATACCTTATTATGAATGAAACTCATATATATATATAAGAAAATGTAAATCGGGCAAGTGATCAATGGGCCGAGCCCAAGATGCAATTATTTAGTTTAATATGCCCAATCTAATAAATAGTCGATGACATTTAATTTATAAGTGTAACAATAATCTCTCAAGTCTAAGTCGTACATTCATGTGCGGTTCAGACTTTGAAATATAAGCTATCAAGCAAAAGAGCTCTTATAGATTACCTCAGAAATATAAATTGCTCCAATAAGCGAGGACTTACAAACTGTTTCAAAAATATGCATCGATCCCAAATATTTGAGGACTTACGAATTGCCTCGAAAGTATCTGTGCGAGCCTAAATAAATGAGAGCTTACAAATTGCCTCGAAAGATGTCACATATAATTTGTCAAAATTTTGGTAGCATCTCCTTTGTAATATGGACTAAATCAACATGTAATATACTACAATATATCCACTACACATATACAAAATAAATTTGGGGTCCATATACCCCTCAAATTAGTCATGACGATAAAGTGAATAATAACATATCAAATCTCTTCAAGATATAATATGCAGAGAGCCTATGATGTATTATAGTAGGTTATATACTTGCACAATTTAGTGTAATAGTAGTGGTATAATGAAGCAACATGTTGATAATGTAGATAACGTGACATACGTACTGACATTAGTGAAAATAATGTCATAACATGCTAGCAGTGATGATGTGATGATACAAAGATACTAGTATCACAATAGTCCCCCAAGTTATGGATATTCATATAATGCATGGACTTTTAGGTAGAAGCGATGCTCTGGACATGAGTTGTAGAGGCAATTCTTTGGACTTGAGTTGTAGAGAATGATCTGAATAAGAGTTGCTGTGTTAAGCTAGCATCCTTACATTGGGGTGTCACACCCATTTCAATGGTTTCGTCCATGATGTTTGATCTAGTCACGAAAGGCATCATCTTTAATGGAATCAGAGGCAACCCCTGTGGGAGTTTCACACACCTCGTCAAGGGCTTCCTCCATGATGGTTCATCCATGGAGAGCATCATCTTCGATGGAATTAGAGGCGACCCCTATGAAGGTGTCACACACCTTGCCTATCAAAGTGGACATTCTTGGAAGAGGTGACCTCGTGGGAAGTATCACGCACCTCATCAAAGATTTTCTCCATGGTAGATGGTTCATCTATAAAGAGCACCGCCTTTGATGGAATAAGAGGCGACCCTTATAAGAGTGTCACACACCTCGCCTATCCAAGTGGACATCTTGGGAAGAGGTGATCTCGTGGGAGGCATCACGCACCTCTTCAAGGGCTCCATGGTGGATGGTTTATCCATGGAGAGCATCATCTTCGATGGAATCAAAGGTGACCCATGTGGGGGGTGTCACGCTTCTCGCAGATCAAAGTAGACATTCTTGGAAGATGCGGCCTTGTGGATGGCTATGATGCTCGGACTCGGGGACGGGTACGTATTTAAGTGTCAATCTTTTATTTTTTAAAATGTAAAATACGGGGACATGACTAAAAAAGAGTCCAATTCTTGAATACGCGGTATATCTTTCAAACTTCAATTTTTTTTACTAATCCAAGATGTCATTTTGAATAGACCAAAATTAATTAATCACAATGAATGAAATGTATATCTAATAAAGGGTTAAGACGAATAAAATAGAATTTTTGGGTTTTTCAACTAAGTGGGGGCGCTTAGGAGAATAATTGAGTGGCAAGGCACCTTTGATTGGGCTGCAGTTGATGTAAAAGCGCGATACTCTATGAAGATAGATGCTGCTGAAATAGGAGTGTGATGAGATCTTAAAAGATAAATACAGCTGAAATATAGCTAAAGCGAAGGCGTAATGAGCTCTCTAAAGATACATGTAACTATGATGCAACATCTCATATAGTGAGGCATCTCGTAGGGTGAAAAATCAATATCGAGCTGATGGCTCATCTCGACCTATCAAGAAATTTATAAGCTACCCTCGAAAGGACAAGGTAGGGATGTCAAACAAACTCGCTGGCTCAGGCAGCTCGGGCTCGGCCCATAAAAAGCCCGAGCCGAGCCTGGCTCAGGCTGAGCCCCACTTTGGGCCATCGGTCCGTGTGGCCCAGCGAGCCACACGGGCCGACCCTTGCAAGGAGTATATTTAAAAAATATATATATAAATTGCTGCCTGCACAAGCAACCTGCGTGTAGGTTAATAATTTTTTTTAAAATAAAAAAAAAATCGAGTCGGAGCTCAAAATTATATAGTCAAAGTTCAGTGTATCTTAATTACCTATATTTTAAAGATTAATAGTGCAGAGATTTTTCAATATACCAACTTCAATAAATACAATTAGGGACGGTTTTTATCAACCCAATATCACCACATTAAGAAATTAATTTGAAAATTGCATAGTGAAAATATAAAACCGATGTTAAATAAAATCGACAGCCAAAAAATAGTATTTTTACCCTTGTATCGTACTATTAATTAAAAGTTAAATAAATGGTAAATAACTTAAAAAGTAATTAACACAACTCATAGAAAGCAATAAAGATTAGTATATCATTAACTGAAAATGAAAATCGCAAAATTTAC
>CAIGRS010177148.1:0-10688 GCA_903798395.1 Fraxinus floribunda | reverse complement strand
ATAAATAATCATACATAGATTTGGGGGACTATTGTTACACCTCGCCACCGAGGCTCCTAGTGAAGACCATGATGTAGTCCACATGGAGACATTGAATCAGATCTTACAAACTCTACAAAGACCCAAGTGGTCAAGATAAAGAAGTCAAAGAAGAAACTGATACTCTTTGCTCCAAAGCTCCATTGGTTAAAGTTCTTGCTCCATATCGAAGCTCCTTTGATCGAAGCCCTTGTTGTCTTTTAAAGGATCTGCATGCAATCTTTTTGAATGACTGATGTAACGTTTACAATAATGAACATCAAGATTATTAGCCTGGGTTATAAGGTGGCTGACTCGTTGTCAATGTATTAAATGCATGGTAGATTGAGTGATGTGAGGTTTCGATCTAGGAAATGAGACTAGGTGGTTCTTATCCGACTGCTACCACGTCGACCAGAACTCTATAAATAAGCAACTCTTGTAATATTTGAAGCGAATGCAATTATATACATTTGAAAATACACTCGATTTCCTCTCTTACTGTTTTCATATTTATGTGCTTGAGTTAAGATTATTCCTATTTTAGCTCAATTGTATGTTATTGTTTGTTTATATGCAATGGTCTTTGATCACATTGCCGGTATTTTAACAATTTTGTCTTGTGTCGTAGAGCATCTCCCACGTCCATAAATGCTACCATTTTTCCGTCTGGATCTCCGATCAAAACGTGTTGGATATGCTTGCGTGGATGCGAGTGGGCCCAACATCTATTGTCCACGTAACCATTACGAAAAATGGCGACAACAGATTGGCGTTGTATGTGAGAAATTTGCACGTTCAAACCACGAAAGACCTATGAAAAAAGTTGGTAAGTACATACATTTTTGGGAAGTTTCTTACCATTGAAGAAAATGAGTTGTTCTTGAAGAAAGAATCTCTAAATATCCCAAGAAGGACTACTTGTTAGATTCTAGAGTATTTATTAGAAAAATGAATATCATTCACAGTAAAAAAAAAAAACCAAGTTGCATTTATTGAAAATGTTGCTATGAATTTTGACAATGAAGGGTCAACGCCTTGGAAAGTTAGGGAACACCTTGAAGAAAGGAAACATTCGCATGTTGCTCATTGATTCCATCAGCAACATTGGCGAGGTGGATCAAGAGGCGGTCTAGGGTAGCTATCAGGCGTACCAAGGAATTGGCCACAATGGCCGCAAACATGAGGGATATTACCCAGTAGAATATTACCAGGTAAGAGTTGTTTAGAAGTATGCAACATTAGGGAGGGTATCCAATTCCTCCATATGCAGCTCAAGGAAATGCTTTCTGTCACGACCCTCCAAAAGAAAATTATTACCAGGGCGAAGAGGAGGTTCAAAGTCAAATGGCTATTAATCAACATTACACAAAGGAGAAGGCAACTCAAGAAACAGATGTTGGGGTTAATACATCCATAAACTATGCCACTGATCAACCCAATAAGGTTCCATTCAACTTTCCTCCAAATTATGAACCTAAAGACATACCTCAAAGATCCATAAGTGTCTTCGATAGATTAAGCCCTGGAAGGCCTAGAAATAGGCAGGCTTAACCTCCATTTGTACCTAGAAATATGCAGTAGGGACCACCTCAGTTCGGAAGGCAAAATGAACCTACTTATGGCAACCTGCCTCCAAACTCTCCACCTAGAAATAGGCATCAAAGGAGGGCTGAACAGTTTAGGAGTCAAGCAAGACCATCCCAACCTCATCGGAGAGATCAAGTTAAAGAAGATTAAGATTGACAAACTGCAAAGATCTTGCGACGTCGATGACGATGATGAAAACTTGCAATTCTCTCAATGAATTATGGACACCCATGTCCTAAGCCACTTTTTACTTCCCGAAATTCCCAAATATGATGGAAAGGACGATCCAACGAAGCATCTTAACAGCTTCAAAACTCACATGAGCCTAAGAGGTTCTATTCCTGCTGTGTAATGTAGAGCCTTCCACTTAGCCCTGAGTGGGATAGCTCTAGTACCTTAAGAGCTTTTTATCTTTTTTCACTGATGAGATGACCTATTGTGTGCAAGTTATAGATAGGGAAGTCGTATCAGCCCTAAGAGTATGGCTGGATATGGATTCTCTCTGTTGGAGAGACGTGCAAAACAAGGATCTCTCTAGCTATAACGCTCTATTGGAAAAGATAAGATACAATATCATCAATGAAAAATTGAAAGATCACCGCAATATGGTCAACCGAAGACTACCACATCCTCAGAGGAAATGAGGTAGAGGTCTCACCTCCTACTTGATGGAACACTAGGTTGAACAGTCAACCACCCTCAACTAAGGGCAAGCTTTGGCTACAACAACGTTGAATGCAGTACCGGTCTTGGTTTATGAGTAAATCAACCCTACTATTGAAGCCACTAAGGAAGGTCCAGCGAACAATTTTCCAAAAGGGGAAGAGGTGGAGGGCGTAGTTTTGAACGTAGGAATGGGGATGAGACACCCCTCTATTGCACCTATCATTAATCTTACAGCTATAATACAGTTGATTGTAGGGACATTTTTTTGTACCCAAAACCTAATAATCAAAGAAGGAACAGACTCTCACGAGACGCATCTCCTAAGCAATATCAATAGCCTAGAAAAATTGATACCAGGCATCCCATTCAAAATGACACTCCTCGGAGATAAGAGAACGATGGAGAAAGGTCTAGGAAAGGTCGAAGGCAAAGGAGGAGCCCTCCAGCTAACACTGGTCGTGAACCTATTTGAGAAATTGATACAATCTTTGGATTTCCGTACATTGGAGGGAAAACTAGAAATGCACAGAAGAACTATGACACACCTCGGAGATAAGAGAACGATGGAAAAAGGTCTTGGAAAGGTCAAAGGCAAAGGAGGAGCCCTCCAGCTAACACTGGCCGTGAACCTGTTTGAGAAATTGATACAATCTTTGGAGGTCCGTACGTTGGAGTGAAAACTAGAAATGCACAGAAGAACTATGCAAGGGAAGCCAGAGACCTCCCCCATTAGCAAGCTTCATAGTCAACCATCTAACCTCAATTGGGAGAGGGGTTTAACTCATTACTTTTACACAAGATAATGTGGTTGGGTAACATTATCCACCTTGCGACGCCCTAATAGTAAGGGTAGTTTTGTGGCACGAAATGGCCTCAAAAGAATGTTAGTGAATAATGGAAGTTAGGTCAACATCATATTTGGGTCAATCTTTGACAAAATGGAAGTGGACCATAAATTGATCCTATGAGCTCTCCTTTGTATGGTTTTATCAGCGATAACATCATCCCTAGGGAAAAATCACCCTAGAAGTGGAGATGGGAATGACTCCATTGACTGTTCATCATTTTATGGAGTTTTTGGTAGTTGATAACTGCTCTGCTTACCATGAAGTACTAGGAAGAGCAGTATTGAAGGAACTATGGGCTATTACATCCATTTACCACTTATACACGAAGTTCCATATGGAAAATGACATCGTTACTATTAGAGGCGTTCAAATGAGTGCAAGGGAATGCTATTTGAACTTCCTCAAGAAGGTCGAACCTAAGGATGTCAATATAATGTTGATAGACATTGACATGGATGACGTCGCTAAATAAGGAAAATATATCGAAATGGTAGAGGTCTATGAAGAAGAGGTCGTCTTAGAAGTGATAACAACCCCTGAAAAAGGGAGAGTTGCTGAAGAAGTGGCTAAATTTGATGAATAAGATCCTCACATCATCAATTGCGATCCTCAAACAGCACCAGTGGAAGAATTGGAGAGCTTTACAGTGGATTTCCAAAACCCCTCTAAATCCTTGCAGGTGGAAAAGACCTGATGCAGAAGCCAAGGAATAATTGAAATGCTTCTTACGCGAAAACATGGATATCTTTGCTTGGAAACATAAGGACATAGTTGGCATAGAACCAAATGTTAGTTGTTACTATTTGAAGGTTGATTCTAAAGCTATCCTTCATCGAATAGAAAATGAGGGCTCTCAATCTAGAAAAGGTATGAGGCCTTGAAAGATGAGGTGAATAAGTTGATCGATAATCATTTTATACGAGAATCAACTTATCCGAAAAGGGTATCTAACCCTATCTTGGTTAAAAAGTATAATGATAAGTGGATGGTGTACGTAGATTTTTTCAATCTTAACCAAGATTGCTCCAAGAACAGCTTTCCACTCCCACGAATAGACCAGCTCGTTGATTCTACTGCCAGACTCAAATTGATGAGTTTTATAAATGCCTATTCAGGCTATAATCGGATCTCAATGTACCCAACTAATGAAGAACATATGTCCTTCATAATATATAGTATTCTCTATTGCTATAAGGTGATGTCCTTTGGGTTGAAAAATGTCGAGGCTACTTATCAGAGACTTGTTAACAAGATGTTTGCGACCTCATTGGGAAGACAATAGAGGTGTATATAGATAATATGATGATGAAAAATTTAAAGGTAAGGGATCATGTGGAATACCTCGATGAAGCCTTTTGAATACTGCGAAGGTACATAATGAGGCTTCACTCTCTCAAATGCGCATTCGGAGTTACCTTAGGAAAATTTTAGGGTTACATAGTTAACCAAAGATGCATAGAAGCCAATCCTGAAAGATAAAAGATCTGGTCGACATGAGGTCGCATAGAAGCCTAAAGAGGTACAGAGCCTCACCGAGCGCATAGCAACCTTGACCCACTTCGTCTCTAAGGCAATAGACAAGTACATTTCTTTCTTCAAGGTTCTAAAAGGAGAAAAAGAAATTCTACTAGTAGAGGATCGTGAAGTAGCTAGCCTTACAGGAACTGAAAAACACTTGGGAATGGCTCTTCTCCTTTCCAAGCTCAAGGCTGATAAACCCTCGCAACTGTACTTGGCAGTAAGTATTTCAATTTGATATTTAAACTTTTTACAATGTTACTTCTTCCTTCAAAAGCCTACACTTTTTTTAAAAAAAGAAAGAAAGTCAATGAAAACGTCCAGTTAGCCCAACGGTCATTTTTTTGACCGTTTTGATTTATGTCGCACAACGACTAGTTGGGTCATCCGTTCAAGATGTGGACATCTGGATGGGTCATCCGATTTGCCAGAACTTTGGGTGTTTTGACTGCAATAAAATATAATTTCACTTTGCATTCATTATAGCAACTAGAAGAGAACTTTCTTATGAAATATATTTATAAAAAATCTTCTTTGAGCTTACATTTTTACATTCATTTAATTTATTTTTTTATAGCAAAAATTTTGATTTTTGAATCATTTATCTCGTCAAGTTTTTCATTTTTCTTTTTGCTTAACTTATTTATATTAATCTTAAAATGAAGATATATTTTTGAAGAAGATCGTTTCACTTACATTGTATAAACTTTTCTACTTTTTCATATAGAAAACTTTGATTGATTGAATCAAATTTCTTGAGTCATTTCTCTTATTAAAGTTTTCATTTTTCTTTGTACTTAATTTATTTATATTAATCTTAAAAGAGAGATATATTTTTGAAAAAGATTTTTGAACTTACATTGCATAAAATTTTCTACTTCTTCATATAGAAAACTTTGATTGATTGATTTAAACTTGTAAAATCATCATATTCAACAAAGTTTCTCATTGCTATTTTAATACTTAATTTATTACAATTATTCATTAAAATGGAGAAACTTTTTGAGAAATTTTTTGAATTTAAATTGCATTTGACTCTTCTTCATATTCTCATTGAAAAATCTTGATTGGTTGAATCCAATTTTTGACCATCATATATATGTAAGTTTTTCATCTAACACTTGAACTATCATTTGTTACTATTTATTGAGGTGTTAGCCTCCCTTAGTACTTAACTTTTTTGTATTATTTATCAAGAAGAGAATCCCATTGCAAAATTACTTTGATAAAGTGTGATATACTTGAAAGTTCAAAAGGGAATAAAATAAATTAGTAGTTGCAAAATATGAATCCAAACAAATTGAAAGCATCACGTACTTTACCGATATTTAGAAGTGTGAGACAACTTCTAAACTTTACCAATGGCATCATTGTAGTGCCCATATCTGCAAAATTATAATCAGAATGTATTTTCTCAAGTTTTATTAAATTTTTGGATATCACATTTCTAATAAAATGTAATCTAACTTCATATGTTTAGTTTGCTCATGAAACATATATAGGGTTCTTAAATATGGATGACAGATTGACTATCAGAGTATAGAGTTACACTATCACTTAAAACACATAATTCATTAAGTAAACCTTTAAACCATAAAACTTCTTTAATAGTTTTAGTATTGGAGAGAGCAACAATATGTTGGAGTTGTGACTTCTAACTAATACAATAATCACATAAAGTGAACACATAAGAGGAAGTGGACTTCCTATTATCTCCATCTCCACTATAATTAGTATAGGTAAAATCCTTTAGTTTCACACCCTCAAAAACAAATTTATAAACTAACCTCTTATAAAAAATGCCTTTCAAACACCTAAGCCTAAGCGACCACGTTAAAGCTTCCCGATGTTTAGGATTAGGATTAGACATGTACCTGTTTAAATTACTAATAGTAAAGGCCGAGTCTAGCCTAATACAAACCATCAAGTACATAACGTAGCTAATAACATTTGTGTATGAAATTTTACTCATAATTTTTTTCCTTTTCATTAACAGTTGATTGCTCTTTTGACAAGAGAAAATGATTCTCAAGAAGCACAAAAGTCGGTTTGCAATCTGTAATTTCTTCAATTTTTTAAGCACATGAGTTGGATGCACAAATAAGCAATAATTAGACATATATCTATCAATTTTCATAGTCCTATATCTTTCTTCATGTCAAATTCTTTACTTAGTTTACCCTTATCTTATTTACCATTTTCATGGTTGGTCCAATCAATAACATGCCATCCACGTAAAGTAACAAATACATACAATCATCATTTGTGTTGTGATGCTAGTAATACAAGTAATGATCAAATCACTCCTCTTCAAACCAATGGAAAGAACATATGAATCAAAAAATTTATGCTACTGTCGTGAAGACTCTTTTAACCTATAAAGAGATTTTTTGAGGAAATACACATGATCATGATTGTTTTTATCTTCTAAACTTTTAGGTTGATACATGAAAATCATTTCATCAAGATTATCATGTAAAAAAAAAAAAAAAGTCTTAATATCAAGTTATTCAAATTTCCAGTCATAATGAGCAACAAAAGCAAGCATAACTCTAATGGTTGTATACTTATTAACTAGTGAAAAGATTTTATTATCTTCAAGTTTAGGATTTAATTCCCATGTTTGATTCTTAACATGAGAACTCATGTCTTCTTTCAAGGTATTGAGCAATTCCTTATACTTCTCACTCTTTATAGCCTCCTCATAGGTGTTTGGATCCTTATCAAGTAGTTCTTGATAACTATGGTGTAGTCGGATAGTCTTTGGGGTTCTTAGGTGGTCTTATCTCTCTATCTCTAGCTAATTGGTAATCATTTAAAGGTTCTTGATCAATAGGATTTTCTTCTATAACATCCTCATCTTCTTCTACTTCTATGTTTTGCTGGTTATGTTGTGTATCACTCTCCACCTCACCTAGGATAGTAGGGAAGTGGACATCACTCTCTTCACTTCAATCGAGGACTCTTCCCTAACGATTTCTTTCTTTTTTAACTCTCTATGTAAGGAATCTCTAACTTATTGAAGGTGATATTTCGACTAATGATTATTTTCACACATTTTTGGCTTCTATCCCATAATTTATACCCCTTAACTCCCTGAGGACATCCTAAGTAAACATATTTCTTTGCTCTAGGGTTTAGTTTTTTCTCACTTTGATTAGAGAAAGCAATGGAACCAAAAGTTTGAAGCATGAAATAATCAGCACATTTACCGTACCATTTTTTATACGGAGTATCACTATTCAAAACAACAGAATGAATAAAATTAGTCAAATAGCAAGTAGTCATAACAGCTTCACCCCAAAAAAATTTAAGCACACTGAACTTTACATTATGCAGCTACCTTTATTAAGGAATATATGATTCATTTTTTCAGCAACTCCATTTTGTTCAGGAATACAATGCATATTTTTATGTCTAGTTATGCAACAATCATTAAACACTTATCACAACCAATTTGCAGAACACAAGACCATTACCAGTTCTCAAATATTTTACCTTTTTACCACTCTGATTCCTCACCTGTACTTTCCAATTTTTAAATTTCATGAAAGTCTCAAGTTTTTCTTTCAACAAATAAACCAACTCACGTCTGAAGAAATCATTAATAATAGACAAGAAATATTTGTTACCACAAAAATTAGGATTGCTCCCGAGACCCCACAATCCAGTACGGATATACTCTAACACCCTATATGTCTAATGCGTGCTAGATGAAAACGAGATCCTATGATATTTACCAAACACACAATGATCACAGAATGGCATATCGACACTTGATCTTTACCAAACACACATTATTGTTAAGAAACTTAAGTCCATTAGCATTAATGTGAGCTAACCTATTGTATTCTTTTGTGTGTGATCAGTGTTGTAGAAGTGATAGTGGAATTTAGATGCTCCTCACTTGAGCATGTGTGATGTATATGACATTTCTTCTAGTCGCTTTAAAAGTTCTAAGTGCTCTCTTAAACATTTTAATCATACCATAACCAAGCGCATCAATGAAACATGTACTCTTTAACTACCATACAAAAATCAAATTCCTACCAATGTATGGAATGTATCTAACTTCACTCAATGTATGCACAAAGCCACTGACAAATATGACAATCACATTGCCAACACCAGTGATCTTTTACGTGACTCTACCTCGTGCAACTACATGCCCATTATTAGATTTATGCAAATGATCAAACCAGTATTTGTTTGATGTAATATGAAAAGAAGCAATAGAGTCAAGAATCCACTATGCATATGGGAGTTAATAGACATGTTAATTTCAATTGGTTCAGAATATAAAAGCATATAAAGCTCACCCGTTCATCTCTAAAGATCACTACATTTGCCTTTTTCTAATAATTTCCTCTCTAATATCTTTGTTTGTTTTTGTCTTTATTGCAGTCACTTATGAGATGTCTTAATTAACCACATACATAACATTTTCTCCTTTTTTGGCCGTCTTTGTGATTTAGAGCGACCTCTACCTTTCTTCTTGTCACACTGTTTTGTGCCTCTCTATCCCTAATTTAAGACCTGCTCATCATTTGGTGAATTTCTCAATTTTTCTCTCATTTCTTTGAGCTTTCATATCTCTTTTTACTCTTTAGGGAATCAATGACTATATTGGAATCATTGGATGTAAAGACCCTCTCATATTTGATATCATCATTGACTTTTATATACATGTAAGGAATAACATTCAAAAGAGTTATAGTTTTATATTCTTCAAAGACCTTTTTACCGCAATTCGTAATATCTTGTAAGTTTATTGAAAATTCCTTTTGAGGGTTCAATATTAAAACTAGAGAAATTTTCAAGAAAAAATTATTAAGGGTGGACTACGCAAGTAAAATTCTTCCAGTTTTTTCCAAATTTTTTTAGTTAAATTATGTTTATCGGTTTTACGCAAAACAGAGTCAAATAAATGCAACATAATAGAGGTATGGCCAAGTTTATCGTTTTCCTTTTTCTGTTCCTCACTTACAATAGTGAAAAAAAAACTATCAATAGTTTTTGACACCTTTTGTTGTATCGGAATTTCTTTCATTTTTTATTGCTAAATAAAGAAGTCACATTTACCATTAAAGACACCAAGTCAAAATGACGCATAGACATTTTAACAAGCAAGACACACAACATAGCACAACCTTCAAGAAAAAGTTGCATAGAATATGTCTTAAGGCCACAATATACACTATTCTAGATATCTAGGGTTTCGTGAAATTCACAATCTTAGATCAAGAATTTGGTCAAATGAGTAAAGTCTACGTTAATTCTAATAGAATAATCAGCACTATAGAAATATGAATCACAAAACAGTCAAATAACCAAACAATGATGATATCAACAAGGGGTGGGCTATAGGTCGGGTTGGTTTTGGCCCAAAACTGACCCGACCCAATATATCCGATTGTGGGCTCTTTCACAGACTGACCAGACTTAGCTCATACTCTAAACCGATCCAACCCGAATCGGGTCGGATTTGGTCCAACTGGTTTTTTTAACCAACCAATTTATACCATTTTTTCTAATTTAATAAAGTCTCTAAACCTACCTCGTTGCTACTACTCCAACTCCAGCGTTTCAGTTCAACGTCACCCCTCGCTGTCTTGAGCCATGGACAAAAGGCAAGAGATCGCAGCGCTAAATGCCATGAGCAGCCCACTGAAGAAGAATACTTGGCTCTCTGCCTTATTATGCTTGCTCGAGGCATGGCTGTTCAACATCAAAACCCCTTCTTCAGCACAATGCGAAACCAGATATCCAGACCTCACAACCTTAATTAAGACAACAATATCAGGATGACTTTTTGTGTCATATGCCAAGACCAATATGCATTTTAACCTAGTAGAAGTTAATAGCTACCTCAGTAACATAATTCGTTACTGCTTTTGCGATTTGTTTTTCACTAAACACTCTCCAATAGGGGCTTTGTGCTCTTTTAGTATAGCGGCTGCTTTGTGAAAAAGCTCGGCACGCTTCCAGGGCGGAGTTTTGGCCCATGCCTTTTGTGCAAGTTTTGCCATTTCCATTACTTTGTTCACA
>CAIGRS010177115.1:0-11941 GCA_903798395.1 Fraxinus floribunda | reverse complement strand
GGGGGGGGGGGGGGGGTACGATCAAGTTGTAGAGAACTGAAATTCAATGTGTTAAAACGTTGGGTGAAAGGGGAACTAATACCTATGCCTCAGCCGCAACCAAGATGCAAATGCCTCGAGAACCTGCCATGTAATAGAAAAATTAGAGAGACAAAATATAACAGCAAAGAAATGAAAATTTTCCAGAAAGTTAATTACCGATAACCATCATGATTAATTTTATGAAGTGCGTTGAGGAAGCGTAGGTTTTTTAAGTAAATTTAAAATTAATACAACCACTAATGATATGGTAAATAATTCAAATGATCAAATCGAAACGAAAAGATCCAAAATTTAATCATCTACAAGTGCATGTATAGATGAAAAAGAATAGAATTTCTGACTTACATTTCTCTAATAAAAATTTACAATTTATAGAGTACAATGACCAATAATTCAGGAAACTAATTCTATACAAAGAAATAGGCAAAAAAATNTAATGATATGGTAAATAATTCAAATGATCAAATCGAAACGAAAAGATCCAAAATTTAATCATCTACAAGTGCATGTATAGATGAAAAAGAATAGAATTTCTGACTTACATTTCTCTAATAAAAGTTTACAATTTATAGAGTACAATGACCAATAATTCAGGAAACTAATTCTATACAAAGAAATAGGCAAAAAAATCTCTCTAGGAGATATTAGACCAAATGGCCAGATTTTTAGCAATTAAATTATGAAAGTAATTAATCTATTTACAACTATACAATCTTGGAATCAAAATCAGGGATTTAATTCCTTTTTGCCTTGTCAAACATATCCTTGGAGATTTGTTAACAGCATGCAAGCATGAGAAATTCAATTCAATTATAGAAAATGTGATTACGAGGGCATGATTATTAGGGATGCACTCTACCACATAGCTAATAGCCCATCGTGCGAGGCCTATAACATTGTACTCTTACATTGACACCGGGGCTTGAAACAAATCCAAGTGACCTCACTTCAATCATGTTTTAAACATCAATTCACCCAATAAAGCATTTCTTTCAATGTTTATCTCACTCGCTCAAGATATCATTAGTCATTTAATCCATCTCATTGCACAAGCATCGAGCATAACGTAAAATTTTGACACATTATCAAATGACAAAATGATGACAGGTCCTCGATAAACAAATTATAAATAACAGCCCACCTGCTCCGTCAGTTCGTTAACATTCAAGCAAGCAGTTAAAACATTAAGAGCCATCTCCATCCCTGAAGCAAGTTCGTTTTCAAATTGACGACGTCTGTCAGGACGAACTGCTATTTTGTAGTTGAGCACCTCCTGGTTGCAATGGCAAATAGTAGTTACCAATTTTATCAAAGAAATCCAATCAAATGAAGGGAATTTGTTAGTTGTGTCATATAATATCACTACAAATCTCTAATCAAGGAAATAGTTGAACTAAAACTAAAAATCACCTACAAGCAATATGCGTGTGTAGATATATGGATTGTGTGCAGGGGTGTGTGTGTGTGTGTGTGTGAGAGTGAGTGAGTGAGTGAGTGAGAGAAAGAGAGAGAGAGCAATAAAAAGATTTTCCGAACACGAATGGATCCAAAAATACCTCAGGCAAGACTTTGAGAAGCTCCAGAAAACTTGGTAGAAACTCAGGATGAAAATTCATTCCGTCCCTTATCCAATTTATAATACCACCATCTCCCCAGTCTTCGGCTGCAACGTGAACAGCCAAGGCTGCCACTGCAAGGCTAATCTATAAATCAAGGCATTTAGCACAGCACGCTCTTTGTATTAATATAACAGGATTTATGTGTGGAAAATACAAGTATTACCTGAGTCCTAACTTTAGGAGGCCCCTTGTGAAATGATTTTAATAAGGTCTGCATTTAAGAATCCCACATAAAACTATCATAAAAGACGAATAATATGAATCAATGAGAATGCATCCACACAACAGCTGATATTCAAACATACTGGTGAACAGAACTATAGCAAATTAATTTAAAAATGATTTCCATTTGCACGGAGCGAATGTTTGGAACTGAACTAGTTTCAGCATTCCTTTCAAAAAAGGAAGTAGACATCAATAATTCTTTGCATTGCAACAATTAAACCTAAATGGTAATATCTTGATCTTGAAACAAGACTTCGTAATCTAGCAACAGAAGTAAACACGATCCACTACCATCATCATCTCTATTCCTCAAATAAAATTCATTGTAGTTCCATAGACATACTCAAGAGAAGAAAAATAAGCACCTTTTCCAGACATTCTTTGTGCAAAATATATATCTTATTTCATTAATAATAATTTATGAGTAGGAGCTTTGTCGAGATCCATATTGCCCCATGTAAATAAGATGATGCATGAACACATACTTTACAATAGAACTTTTTCATTGTCATTTCAAAGGAGAGTATATTCCTGCGAATCTCTAGGTAAAAGTTCACCAACAACCACAAAAGTAGCCATGAGAAACAAAGTGCTACCATCGGTGGTAATCAATTTGTTTCAGCCAACAACATTTAGAAAAATGGACAGATCGTATATGAAAACACAAGAAATAAAAGGATGAAATGAATGAAGACGTATTTGAACTATAACCCTGGGTTATTAATGTGAACATGCTATTGTGCACGGAGAATGAACCCCAACTTCAAACAAAAAAATAAGTAAGTCAATGCAAATGAACTGTGTATTCATCTCCCCGAAATTGAATTCTGCACAAGGTAAACTAACTTACATTTAGTGAATCCCGTAGCGGACGAAAAGCTTCAGAAGGAAGTTCTTCAAAATCTCGTTGAACCTGTTGATCAGATAAAGAAGTACACAAACCAAATATTAGCATAAAAAGAATGTTTTACCACCTCATTCTCACAAATCATCAATTGGCACTGGTGAAAATTCAAATGGAGAAACAGATAAAGTATGGAAAAATAAAAAGATTACCTTGCTTCTGAGAGTTTGAGAACAAAAGATTAGGGTTTCTTGATTGCTGGCAGGATCATGAAGCAGATTATCGGCCACCTAACCATAGTAAACATGTAAGCATCATGATTGCCACTTGAGGCTCTTGAAAGAAATTAAGGAAGATATTTTTCAATGAAACGTATATACATACTTAAAATAGAAAAATCAATCCAAAATCATGGCAAAGGTTACTTAAATTGACATCACACAGCTTAAGTTTATATCTATAATAATTATCACGACAAGATATCTTCACTGGTACAGAGATTTAATCTTGGACTCAACCGGTTCATTCTTACTAATCGAACTGTGAAAACAAGTATAAAAAAAATTAGTCGCCAGCAATACAATGACAAATTGACCAATAATCACTAAACAGCTCGTGATTTTCCCCTTCTTCCCTAGGATGAGCAGTGCAAGAGTTTTTAAAATAAAGAAAGGCATACCTATCAAAAAAATAATAATAATAAAGAAAGGCATAATTATTAGATGCAAGCCTTATTTACCATTTGATTCCTTCTTATATTATTCTCTCTTTTTGTAGGCTGTACAATTGTGAAGTCCATGTAATAAGAAATGTTTAGAAAACCTTTCTTGAAAAACGATTACGACGTAGCAAGAACAACACCTATCCAAATCTTCCTTCTTGGGGTCATTACTCAAAAGATAGCTATATCCGCCTGTAATATGAATAACTAAGCACCAGATTGATTGTGAAACGAGCAATCTGCCAATGCTTTAAATACCATTATTTCCAAATTTCTTCTTTGCTGAAATAAAGGATAGTGGATCAGCTGGGACTTTAAATTTGCTACATTAAGCTGTGAAGGGATTGATGATTTACACCCCGCCATTCCCTATCAATGTTTCAAATAAAGAACATTGATATTAAACTGTGTTGATCTACATGCCACCAGAGCAAGAACTTGGTTGACTCTAATGTTAGCCCTTGCGGCCAACGCATGAAAGCATTTCAAACAAACTTGAGAGGAGTCAAAATGTCTCAAAATATGCCACGTCATGTGAGACAAAATACAGCCCGACGGTTCCAAGATTCTGGAAATAAAACACTCCATGAAGCTCCGCGACAAACTGAAATTGGTGCAGCTCAATAAGATAAAATAATCTCTTGTCCATGACCCTTTAACTGCTAAAATTCTATATCCCCACGGAGTGTGAAACCCCTTTTCCAAATAGCAAAATGGTATCTATATTTTTGGCTTTTATTGGTACCAAAAAATACCCTTTTGCCACACAGGAGAGACGACAGAAAATAGAATACATATTACACAAACTTTTTGGCCACCATAACCGCAAAAAGTGTGTCTACTGCAGTTTACCATGACCACAAACGTATGGCCACCATAAACCCCAGCGTCAAAGTTTAAAAGTTACAAACACTTGCATATTTGTGTGTAAAACTGTGGTCATCTAAGGCTTCATCATTTAAGTTCTACGAAATATTGCAAAATCATTGCCCAATGTAAAATCTCAAAAATTTCAAATGTTCCAATTTCTTTTCTTCCAAAAACAATCCAAGATTTTATCTATCTTTTCCAATTTCTTTTCGTCCAAAAACAATCCAAACTTTTATCTTTCTAAATAAAGACCACAAAATGCAAGCGAATCACATCGGATTCAATTAATTACAAAAAAAAAGAAATTGAACTCATATCCAAGTCAAATCCCGAAAACCAATTAGCTCATTCAGTAATTCACATTTCAGTCACAAAATTTAGATTTGTTAAAAAAAAAAAAAAACTGAATTAAGAATGGGATTTGAATTAGTGTCGAAGCATCATTTAAAAACCTGCCAAGCGTCGATGGTGCGCTGGAAATCTTGAAGCCAGCGATCGGCTTGCATGCGAACGGCGTCGTCTGGATGATGGTACAGTGCACTTAGGGCTTCTTTCACTGTGTTCTGCAACTCCATCTCACTCAAAATTCCAAATCGTTGCCAGATAGATATAGAAAGGTATACACAACTGTGTATATATTATTGTATACTACTCTCTACTGTATATCTCTCTATATATATATTATCTGTATATATATGCTTCCGTCGCTCTCTCTGTCTGTCTGTGTCTAAGATCCCTCTCTCTCGAATATGTATCTGAATGTGGTCTTTGTTTTTCTTCCTGAAATCGCTTTTGGTCTTCTACCGCTTTTGATTTTTTGAAAGGGCATCTTTTAAGAAGCGTCTAAGAGTTTTTTTTCCTTCTAAGGAATTTGCAGTTTGTGGTCCCTATACTTTGAAATTCAGAACGATTAAATTTTCTCTACACTTCTGTTTTAGCCTTTTAGACAAACTATCTAAAGTTTGGTTGAATGACCTCTTTTTACTTGCAAAATATTTATTTTAAAATAATTAAAAAAAGGAAAAAGTAAAAAATGAGAAAGTTTTGTATTCGTCATTATTATCATTGTTGTGACCACTCCACCGTCATTTTAACGTTTGTTAGACATGGGCTTAATAAGCTTCAATTTCAATAGTCTACTTCTTTAATTATTCAAATTATATTTGAAATTAATAGTCGTTAGTATATTAAAAATTATGCACATGTTTGAGCTCCATTTTTGGCTAAGAATACATTTTGGAATGGGAGATTGAATGAGAATGTTTGGTTAAAATAAAAGGAAGTTTTTTATGTAATATTATTTTAAGGAAAACTGTATGGTTGAAAAGAAGAGAAGAAAAATGTATTTAAAAAATAATGAGAATCAAATAGGAGCTATGTTAATAAAAAATGATGAAAAAAAATAGCCAAATGATATGCATTAATGGAGTATATAAAAATTTCAAATCTCTAAATTTAAATATGATATTTGAAAATATAAAGTTTCTCGAAGACACTATAAACCCCTGTTTGGTACACATTATTTCAAAATTTATTTTCAATCACACATTTTTTAATAAAATAATATTTTTCGTCGTATCAATAATTTTTCTTTACTTTTTAACAACATATTTCTCATCATACCACTATTTAAAATACATTTTTCCTCAAAATATCTATAGGACACCCCCTAAACGTGTAGTTAATGCATGTTTACAAGTAATAGCATCGAAATGCTGAAATAAATCATAATGATCACGGCAAGTCTCTAATTAGTCTTTGACAGCTGTAAACACTCACGTTATAACGTGCCCATATAAAAACCAACAATGTATGGTATGGTTGATTGAGAAAATCACGCATCGTTGCTCCAATATCATATCCTTCGAGTGCATCATCATTTATAGTACAAAAACATAAAAATATTTTTCACTAAGCCCCTGTTTGATTTTGCTAAAATCATATTTTTATTACATTTTGGTAAAATGTATGGTTAAAAAATGGATAAAAGTTGTCATTCCCATAAAATATGCGATTATATTAATTGTTGACTTTATTAACTTTTTTAGCTAAACTAAATAGGGCTAAATATGATGAATGATATGTATATCCAAACACAAGGGCTCGAATCCCATTATTGTGCAACATGCAGCATGAGTTAAAAATACACATGTCCAATCTCATCGTGTCTAGCATAGTCTCAACCCCGCTCAAGATTACATTGACTGAAAAACAAAACAAGGTATAATGGAAGTACACGATGCTCGTCGTGTCTATACAAATTCCTATTGCTATAAAATGGGACCTTCTAACACCACTTGTATAGGATGCTAGACTTTGAAACTCCCTATTATGGACATAAGGTTAGTTTAACAAGATTTTTGCTTTTAGTTTTCATAGAAGAGTTTTTGAAAAAAGCTATCTTAATTTTTATTTGAAAAATTAATTTTTAAAAGCACTCCATATTCTGAAAATACTTTTCGAGAAAATCTCATCGGATCATCTTCCTCTAAAAACTCTTCAACTGCCAGAAGTACTTTTATAAAATTAGTCAAATGGGTTAAAAAGTAACTTTTCGCTCTCAAAAGCTTATTTAAACTTTTCAAAAGTCATGTCAATGAGCCAATAGGTTACCTTTAATAATTTTCGAAATCTTATACAGTATATATTGTTCAAGTGGACGGTACAATCATAAAAGGACTCACTCATTATCAAAAATCAACATATTCAATACGAATGACAATATGTTATGCAATACCTACCATGAAAATGGAAGTTAGTCCTATACAAAACTAGTAAAGGTTAGCAAATTACACAATGATCTATAGTGCAGCTAAAGTAATTGATCGTTACCACAATAGCGTACAAATCGAATTAGAACTCAAATACTGATATGTATCTTCTAACATAGTTAAGAAGAATTTAAGCCACTGTCTAGGCGAGATTTTGATACAAGATTTTAATCAAATTTGTCGTCGTTACGCAGTGGTGTGTCATTGAAGGAATAGTAATTTGTTGTTGTTAACATTTAATTTCTTATTTTGCGCACACATGGGACCCACCTCCGTGTCCAACATTCAAAAAATGAATTAAAATCTAAACAAAATTGCCTCTAGATAGCCACTAAATAATGTCGTACTATAAAAAGTAAGGTTTTAAAAGTCATTATGGTCAACAATTTTAATTAACCGCGATACATAAGCTAGCCCTTGCTTGAGTCCAATTTTTTCAAAATTATTTTCAATATATATTTTTCAATAAAATAATTTTACACGTGAATCTAAACTTTTTTCTTATTTTTTAACTACATATTCTCCAAAAAATAAAAATTATTTCAAAATACAATACATGCTCATTTTCAATCACACATTCACATAATAAAATATTTTGCCCGTAAATTTAAAATTTTTCCAACTTTTTTAACTACAAGTTCTCCTAAAAATCTCTATTTTTGCCGAATAATGGTTGTCAAACAGGGGCTAATCACGCGTAGATCCTTTTGAAAAAATCATCTAAGTTCAGTTAATTGAAAATGAGCAAGTTTTATGGAGGTTCACAGAGTCGTGCCTAAGGTATGAAGAGAGGTATTTGCTACTTAGTTCGACATTTTTTTAAAAAAAAAATTTAGAAGTGTTTGATGCGAGCACAAAACATCAAGTATGCGTGCTCACTGCTCATTTTATTTAAATGGTTCGATAGACCGTTAATTCAGGTAAATGGTTCGCCTGTCATTTTCCATTCCTGAAACAAAACCTGGGACCTTTACCTTTCTTCTTGCTCATACAGCCACAACTAGATACATATACATATATAGAAAGAAAAGGGAGACATATACAGTGAGGGGGAGAAAGGTCGTGATCTTGGGCTTGCCTGTTCTTACCCTCTATGATCATGATCCTTCTCTTCCTTGCCCTTATTCACAAATAGAGCTGACTAATCTTAAGACGAGGATTGGGAAACTTAGGTCTTGATTCCTCCATTGTGATCTTTTCCCAGAAAACTCTGGCATCACTATTTTGGGGGTTTTATTGAATCATATCAATATGCCTTCGAGAGAAATGAAGGGATTTGTAGAAAAAAAGTTAGGAAAATTTGCAAATTTCATGATACATGCTGTTCTTGAATGGGTTATGATAATTTTACTCTTCATGGATGGGTTTGTTTCATTTATTTCAAATGAATTTGCCAAGTTATTCGAATTGAGAATTCCATGCTTGATTTGCACAAGAATTAACCACATTCTCGTGCGTAAGAATTTCAAGTTTTGCTACGATAATTCCATTTGTGAAGTTCACAAAAAAGACATTTCTACCCTTGCATATTGTCACGTGCACAAGAAATTATCTGATCTTGGTAGTATGTGTGAAGGGTGCTTCTCTCCTTTGCAACAGAGACGGGTTCCTTTGATTGTGGTAAATACAAGTCTCTTGTGGGCATTTTGCACAAGGATATTGATTGTTTTGTTGAGGGATGTGATTCAACAAATCATATGAAATTAATGAAAAATAAGGATAGTGGGGAGCAAATTGAGGAGAATGGGAGTGTTGTTTCAAATTGTTCTTGTTGTGGGAAGCCTCTTAAAACAAGAACATCCTCGAGTTTGTCCATGAACGCCCCTACGCCATCCCCTCGAGTACCCTTGTTGGCTGGTAGAAATGAAAATGGACGCAGTGGGGAATTGCCTCATAATAAGTACATGGAGCTTAAGGTCAATTCAGATAATGAATCAGAGGTTCAAAAGGATGAAAATGTGTCAAATGGAGGTAATATCAAAGCAATTTAATTTAATTTTTTTATCTTTTCACTTATTCACTTTCTGTTTTTGATAAAATATTTTGTTTCACCTATCTATTATTTAGTGTTGTCATGCACTAACCATTGATGACGGTATAAAAAAACTGAAAAGAATAAGAAAATTTGTATTACTTTTCTACCTATGAATTGAAATTTGGCATTTCTTCATGATAACCTGTGCAAAGATAGATAAGTGGTAGACACGGTAGAGGTTATATGCCTAGATGGAAGAGGCTTTGACGGCTTTGATTGAACATGACCGAGGTAGTGAAGAAAAAAATATACCGGTTAGAAACTATGAAGCGAAGATAAACTAGACAAAAGCAGCTATACATTGTCTCTATCTTATACCAAATTTGGAACTCTCAGTGGATTCTTGTCCGACCTAGAAAAGAAATCTAACATCAGCTAGGAACTCAAAATATGGAAAATACGGTTTCAGAAATATTTTTATAGTCATATTTGACATATATCTGTGACATTTTGATAAACTCTGCTGCACCCTCTAAAGAGTGAGTTTGTTGTGCTAGAGATTATCAAGGAACTATGACGAATATTTTAAGTTGAAATAGTTTTCGTTGTATATTTTACAGCAGGTAGAGAGGATACCAGTGCTGCTACGGTTCCATTACTACCAGGTTCTAAGGGTATAAATGAAGGTGTAGTCAGAACCCTTAATTTTAATAAAGGAAACAATTTTTTTGGAATCCCATTGTCGGATTCAGCTCAATCCAGTCCTAGGTGGGAGAGCATGGGTACTAGAAAGCTCTTTATCGATGATGTAAGTGCTCTAAATGGAGCAGACGGTTACTCCATTTTTCATTGTTTGAAGAGACAAGTTCGGTTGGACCTCAAGTCCCTGATGGCATTGTACATGGAATTAGATGAAGAAAGAAGTGCTTCTGCAGTTGCAGCAAACAATGCAATGGCTATGATTACCCGATTATAAGCTGAGAAGGCGGCTGTCCACATGGGGGCCTTGCAGTATCAGAGAATGATGGAAGAGCAGGTGGAGTATGATCAAGAAGCTATACGAGTATTGAAAGATGTGCTTTTAAAGAGTGGGGAAGATGTAAAGCTTTTAGAGTCTGAACTTGAAACCTATAGAGAAAAATGTGAACCTATCAAGAAAGAAGATCGTGAGATCTGTGAGGTTGATGAAGATTATCAAGCGTTCAAATACCATTAAGTATGAAAAGAACAGTGAAGAGGCTACCAGGAAATGTCATACCAAGTATGAAGGAAACATATGTAGAAGCATGTCTATTAAGTTATCTAGATTAGGATTAAGGTTAATCCAATGTTTCTTTTGAGGTTATTGTCCTATATATGAGAAAATGCTAGGATAGCTGATGAATGTATGAAGGCCCGACAGTAGTAGTCACAACTATATACTGAACATGTCTTGACATCCATTTGAATACTAGAATTTGTCTGGAAAGAAGAGAGCTTGGGTTAGAGGGTGTTGCATTTCTCGTTTCTTTTCTGCTACTTTCTTAGAAAGACTGTATGTGCTATCCGTGTTGGTTATGTGATTTTCGAGGCCTGCGGATAATTTCATAAATGAGGTCTCAAAATTGTAGTATGCATGAAAATCTATAAGTATATTATGGAATCAATAGTTAACTTGTTAATTTAAAAATTAACAATAAAACAACAAAAAAATTGTATTATACAAAAAAAATTATAATATAATCAAATAACAAAGTTGATAATGTCCAAACAATCAGTTAAATATTATTCGTCTTGTGATTTTAAATGCAAAAATATTAATCAAATTTGAATAATCTACATGTTCAACCATTTCTTTCTTAATTGATAATATAGTCAATCCATTCAATTTTTCTTGTAATATAGATGATCGGAAATAAGGTATGGTTAACAAAATTTTGGAACTGATATAAGTATTTGGGATGTCTTTAAATATTGTAGCACTTCAATTGCTTATGTCTTGACATCCATTTGAATACTTGAATTTGTCTGGAAAGAAGAGAGCTTGGGTTAGAGGGTGTTGCATTTCACGTTTCTTTTCTGCTACTTTCTTAGAAGGACTGTATGTGCTATCTGTGTCGATTCTATGATTTTCGGAGCCTGCGGATAATTTCATAAATGAGGTCCCAAAATTGTAGTATGCATGCAAAATCTATAAGTATATTATGGAATTAATAGTTAACTTGTTAATTTAAAAATTAACAATAAAACAACAAATAAATTGTATTATACAAAAAAATTTATATTATAATCAAATAACAAAGTTGATAATGTCCAAACGATCAGTTAAATACTATTCGTCTTGTGATTTTAGAGGCAAAAATATTAATCAAATTTGAATAATCTACATGTTCAACCATTTCTTTCTTAATTGATAATATAGTCAATCCATTCAATTTTTCTTGTGATATAGATGATCGGAAATAAGGTATGGTTAACAAAATTTTGGAACTGATATAAGTATCTGGGATGTCTTTAAATATTATAGCACTTCAATTGCTCTCGCTACTTCATTTGATAGCATATAGCACCTTAAGGCATATAACTCATAACATAAATCATCTCTATTAATATCCAAACGTTCATTACGCTCCAAAAAATCCTCAAAATTCATACAAAATTTCAATAAATTGAAAAAAGTTGCACGTCTTAAACTCTTCAAATCTTCTATATATATAAAGTGCCTATGAAACGGAAATTCTTGTTTTAACGAAAAATTTAATAGAATTTGTTGTTTTAACGGAAAATCCATTTTTTCCGTTAGTTTTATTGTCAAACCCAGCCCGGCCCAAAATCGGGCCAAAACATTTAAGTTTACAAAATCGGTTAAAACCCGTCGAATCGGCTGGTTCAACT
>CAIGRS010177087.1:0-14670 GCA_903798395.1 Fraxinus floribunda | reverse complement strand
AGGAAAATATTTTCCAACTTTCATGAAAAATTTCGCCAATTCAAACGGACCATGTCTAATAAATTATATTATTCCCATAGCCATATCATTGTCGTATTTCGAGGATAGCTGTTCTTTTTTTTTTCCTCTCTCTAAAAAAAAGCACTTAAACCACAAAAATCTATAAATTTATAGAATATGGTTCCTGAGTCTCATTTGACAGAAAAATTATTTTTTTTCGACAAAAAAAAATATAGAAAGAAAAACTTAGGCATGCACTGTTTTGAGATGAAAATATAAAATTTTGATTTTTTTTTTAACATTTCCTTGAAAAATAGGTTCAGAAAAGTACAATGAGTTTTAACTTTGATTATTTTAGCATGAAAAAGTTACAATGATTGTAAGCACATGTTTGGTACACATTAAAATTTTCGTTATCATTCTTCTACTCATTTTCAACCACACATTCTTAAATAAAATAATATATTCCATCACATCAATAAATTTTCCTTCTTTTTCAACCACACATTCTCCATCAATCTATCATTTCAAAATACATTCTTCCAAAATAACGTGGCTCAAACACACCCGTATTAGTTAAGTTAAGAATCCACTTCACTTTAGAGTTGTCGACAACCATATTTGTTGGATTTTGACTAAACTATTATTTTTGTTTAATTTGTCTTAATTAAATATATATGAATAGGGAAATAAAGAGGAGGACAGCAACAACATAGGTGAATAAAGAAAAGACTAATAGCATACTAAAGCTGATTCAGATTTTAAAATATAGAATTCAATCTTAAAAATTAGATTTCATTTATTTCTTTCACGTAGATTATTATTAACTTTTAACGAGATTGAACTTTACGAAGAAAAAAGAGGCAAGAAAAAGGAGGACGGCCAAGAGAAAAGTGAAAGGGAAGATCAAGCCGACGAAGAGGAAATAAATGCGAATCATGCCATAGAAGTTTTCCAAGCCAAACAAGGAACGAAAGGTAAAAGGCAAAGAAGGAACAAGCAAAGAAACGTTGGAGGATGAAAGAGCTAGGAAAAAGGTGATGACATCAGTTAAATACCCTCTGCAGGCAAGGTATGGATGTCACTTGGAAAATGTGGGTTATTCTTGTACCTGATATGCAGATCAAGAAGTCCTTAGTTTCGCGTAACATTCATAACATCAAAGTCGGGATGCTGGTGGCTATAGATGGACTGGAATCAATTTTCCCACCTTCAAGAGGGAACTTAAGGATGAGATTTCGAACAAGGTAATCCCATTGCTGAAATTATCGAATGGGATGACATCATATTTTTTGGCTGATATAAATAATCGTTAAGAAAACCTACCACGTGGCAGATATGAGAGGGCCCACATAAAGAACGAAGCCCAGCCGACCTGATGCCGCATTATCCGAGGCTATTTGAGCAGGGGTTGGCCTATCCGGCCCCATTGGAGAAGCCCCACGTTCATAAAGCTCCAAGACGAGCCCCTGCAATTCTATGAGAAGATTGATGGGATAACACACCGTTGGCGCCGTCCCTACAAGTCCATGCCGTCCCATCACGAGTCAAAGCACAGAATATGGAGATCTTAGCATTTATGGCGTGACTGATTGATAGTTAGGTTGTCATTGTATTCTACTATAAAAACACATGTCAGGCATTGTTAAAGGTGAATGCAAAATTTTATACATTCAAAGTAATCTTGAATTCTCTCTCTACTTGAAAGGTTTGCTTTAGCCGACACCCCTTTAAAATCTTGTTAAAAATCACAACAAGGCAGAAAACGCTTGGAACCACCTACTTCTGTTGGACCATTTTTTGGGGTCCCCAGATGTATATCCTTATTTAACATGGTAGGAGAATCCAACAAACATAAGCCTCAATTTTGTGTTGTTTAAGGATGCAAATGAGGCATGCAACGATACATGAAGTGGATTGGTTTTCTAGAAAGACGATGTGCTTCAGCGACCCAATTATGTAGTCGCATTAACCCACCAAAAAATTATTATGTATAATGTATGAAATACCTGTTTGGTCGAAGAAAATCAGTGAAACGAAACCTTCAAGTAGCCGGATGAACGCAATAAACGTTTTATCTTAACAATCAATTTCTGTAAGCATTCTGAATTGTAGGATATTTGTAGTAAATATGAAATTCAAAATCTGTTGGGGCTAAAAGGCTTCCTTTAAGTCTAAAATTAATACAAAATTTCAGAGAGTAGAATGTAACAGCAGAATTGATATGGAGAAGAAGATAGATTCAGAAATCGACAAAAAACCAGCAGGATGAAAAAAACTGAAGAACAGAGGTGAGACAGGAAGGTAACTTCCTCAGCCTTTTATTCCCAAGACTTTACATTCATATACCGTGAATCAGTGGAAGAATTTTCAGATTGTTCCTCTCCAATCTACACTTCCTACTACAGATTACATAATTTCTTTCTCATTCTCGAGTTGCCCTCTTTCACCACTCCTAATGCAGGTATTTATAGACACAAAGAGGTATCAAAAATGGTTATTAACTACCTAGCTAACTAAGACTCCATATGGTTGAAGACTCCAACCGAAATCAGTTGGAAAACAGCTCCAGTTCAACTGATTTCTGATTGATCTAGATTGCTGAATTCTATCTTAAAGAATCATGTTTTACAGAAGTATTAAGCTCCTCTGTCAAACCTGTAAAAGCCGGCCTCTCACACGAGGGACCTGCCTAATTAAAAAATCACCCCAAAAATACTCACCCCACCCCTGTTTGTGTGTGTTCGGTAGGGGTTCTGTGAATCCCTACCCTATACACCAAGACAAACTCTTTACAGAATCCCAATTCAATTCGTATTCCTAAGCCTACAACAATTTGAATTTGAAATCTGATATCATCAGTTACAATGCATTGAATGGAACCGCGATAATTGTGAGAGAATTTTCAGTTACCATCCAAAATATGAAAAGTTTACATGTCCGTATTTATAATATATACTATATAAAGTAAAAAAAAAATATAATAATATACATATTACAGTAGTTTTACCAATTGTTATTTATTCACCGGAACATGTGAATTTTTCCCTTCTATTTAGCCCACGTTTGGTTTAGATAAAAATCGGAGCTGTGTTATCAAATTGTTGAACGTTGAGTTTTCTTAAATTGATGAACTAAATTTTTATGAACCAGTAAATTATACCATACCATAAGATTAACCGCCATTAGCTTTATGATATTTTATTACCAAACACATTGTATTTCACAAGCTAAATACTTGTTGGCATTAGAATGAGGGACTAGAGCATCTTCAATGCATTCTATGAACGGTCATTTATCTAACACAAAAGTTAAAAATTGATGTACAATGCATTCTATGAATCGTCCTTCATTTTTTTAATAGAAACATAACCTTGGCAAAGTCGCCGTCAACTTACATTAAAAAGAAGGATCTTCTTGACAACCATTATATTTTACTCGTGACAATTTTTTAATCAATCTACATTGGAGATGCTCTTACCTTCGAGAGGTGATATAAGTTTGATTTTGCGCTCATTTTAGAAAACTGGCTCTTAGAGGTGACATAAGCAATCTTAAACATGACGTCATTCATGAACATTTTTAACCTTTGTGGAAAAAAACGTACAGTAACCCTCTGTGGTCATATCTCTAACCTGCTCCAATCTTGCTTTCTCACACTATAAAGCAACATATGTTTTAGATATTCACATTAAGCTCACACTTCCTTCTTGAGCCCCAAAAGTGCACACTACAATAAGAGGTAGAAGTTTATTTGTTAGTAGGCAAATAGGAGGTTCTCCCCGACTACGGATCCCATCCCACAAACTGAAAATCCAACAACCCCAAGGTAATACCATCTCTTCATGAATTTGAGCGCCTCGGGATTTAGCTGTTCTTCGTGCTTCTCAAGTGTGACAGAGTGTAACGGTCCATGGAATGGAACACTGACGCAATGCCTTAATCTTGATCAACATAATCAAGACCAATATAAAGATTTTTGCTCATGCCAAACTCAAACAACAAGTTTTTAGCTATCTATGTCAAATCTAGCAAACCCAGGGAACATCAACAATCTCTTTCTTCATATATGAAAACGTCTGCTTTTATTTCCTAAAGTATAGAATATATTAAAAAAAAGAAAAAAGATAGATATTCCCATGGTAAGAATAGGACAGGTGCACTAAGGAAGGGAGCTAGGGATTTGGTGGGTGGGGTGGGATCGCACTATGTGGTGAGGAAATCAGCAAGAAATGCAAATCATGAACATAGCTAAAATGAGATGCCACGTATTATTAGAGTAATAGGAGGCAAATAAACAATGACAACAGTTGGGTTAAAACAAAGTGAAACCATACCCAACTTGTCAGCATATTGCTGAAAATCACATAGCTTTCATGTGTAGATAATTAATTTAGCAACACTAAGGCTTGTTGAGCAGGTTTATCCTTCAGGGTGTCTTGGCCTTCACTGGCGATGGAAGCAACTGCAAGTTAAGTATTTTGTTATCAAAACTCAGAGCAACTGTAAGCAAACATACTATTGCAACTTGCGAGGTGGTAGATAAACCCTCCCCGAGACTTTTGCCGTCCAATAATGTAATTTGTGAACTTGTATACATGAATATATTATAATTGTTCCTGGAAATATTACTACATTCTAACTGCCCCCAAAAAACTCCCTAGTTATCAGTAATCTTCGTTCTAACTAGCCTAAAAATTAATTAAAATGGCATGACAAGTTTAAACATTGAAGTTTTCATGTTTTTAAAGCAATTGGTCCTCATAAGACGGTAATTTGGCATTTGAGCGTGTTTGGCTAAGCTTTAAAAAGTGAAATGTGTTTCCAAATACAATTGGATAACTTACCTTTTTCCTACATCGAATTACAAATTAAAAAAATAATAATTTGAGAGTAACTCTTGACTTGACCATCAAAATAAGTAACTAAATAATTTCCAACTTTGATCAATTAAAAAAATCTTTATTTTGAAACAAACTTATTTAGTTATAAGTAAACTTTTTAAGCATAGCCAAACATGCCGTCAGTCATTTACTTGAAAATGACAACAAAACATTAAATAGAAATTGGCGGGTACCTGATAACAAGAGATGAGCGAGCTACCAAATCCGAAGGCACCTGTTACACGAGGAGTGACCTTGTTGGGTGCCAATTGAAGCAACCCAGCTGCAACAACAATATCCATGCCTGCTTTAACCAAGGCAAGAGATCTCTCATTTGACTTTTGAAGCTTGCTGCGGTACTGGTCATTCTGTATGGAAATGCAACAAAAATAAACCAAAGGTTAAGAACTGCCAATTAGTTTAGCAGGTGAACAACAAGCAGACCTTGTATTTATTCGTGTTCTTAAGTTCCTTCTCTAACTTCTTCATTGAAGCTGAAAGCCTCCCAAGTTCCGCAATCTGCCGTCACACACAAATACACCAGACATAAATACATGGTTCTAACTTGTAAGCACTTATTACGGTAAAATTATGTCACCAGTGCGTCATACCTCGACGAGAGTGGTACAAATTGAAGAGCCCATCCAACAGAAAAGGGATATCCTTCCAATTAGTTCCGTTTTTTCTTTGTTCTGCATAAAAATGATTATTTAGAGCTCTCTAGCTTACATGTATTGTATAATCACTTTCCAAACTATTGTCAAACTAGAGAAGAGAAATTCAAAGCATACCTTGTATATGCCAGTCCTGCCAAGCCACACAATTTGATCAAGAAACAAGAATGTGGATAATAATGCATTTTTAGACTGAAACAAACACCAACTGAACACGTCAAGACCAATAAAGGAAAGAGAGTGAGCGTGAGAGGAGGAATGGGTAGAATTCCACAATTAAGATGTTATACCTTTCCCAACAAAATCAGAGGAAGTGGAGTTCCCGGAGCATTTGGACTAATAAGAACATGCAGATCATTTATAAACTGCAAAATGAAGAAAGATAAAAACTTGTCAAGAACATAATGATGATCATAACAGTTCTTTGTATTCCAGGGTACTGCATATAAAAGCTCCATTCTTCCCACATGAATACGCATAACAAGGAAACATGGGAAAGAATTTGATATGAAGGTTAAAATACCTTCAGAAACCACAAGAATATTCCATGTAAAACAGACATGCCTAACAACAACATGTGGAAACATACAAGTAAAGCTTACCTTAAACAGACGGAACACTTTTCGTGCCAAGCTGGTGGATTTGTCAACATTTTGGGCTGTGCCTGGCTCTCCATTACTGACAAATTTTGAACCATATTGGATTGCCCTGCATATCTTGTCCCTGGCTTCGGCTTTGTTCAGATACAAAACCGCAAGAGCAAGCTCCGTTCTAGCTACATCCAATGTACTCATATTTTATCTTGGTCAACCTGAAAGGTCAAGATACCAACCGATTCCATTCAGCAAAATTGAATAGTTCACTCCCAGACAGATAATTTCAACATAAAAGAAACGATATGTCTGCACGATTTCGCAAACATTAAATAATAGTTATGACCAAACCCAATTGTACCTCAAAAAGTAAGAATAATGTAATAGGCTTTATGAATGAGGCCCTCTTCAACATATCTAGGGTTACAAATTACATTATGAACTATGATGCTGCTGCAATTCATATCTGAGCACAAAACCAAGTGCAAGGAACTACACATTATGCAGGTCTTAAGAGCTGCAAGCCATCTTCAGAGCTCTTCAAGATTTACCTTTCAGCTTCCAAACTCCAAAAAAAAACCCAACAGTGATGTGAAAGATATCAACAAAGCCAGCATATGAGAGTGTCATTACCACATCAGATTGCAAGGATGATGCCATAGACCATTAGAATATGGATGAAGTGCCTTCAGTGTAGTGACAACTTTTCTCTAATGGAGGACCAAATAATGTGACATTGGTAGAAGGATTATATTGCTTTGGCCCACGGTGCACAATTAGATTTTTCCCCTAACCCCATATTATACCTGATTTTCAATCAATTCTACAGCAATATCAAAGGATCCATGAGATGTTCAAATTAAACTTCTGCTTTTCCTCTTTCCTTATAACCAATTTTTTTACAGAAATCCACGTCCCTTTCAATACTCCGCCCATCAAATTTATTTTGATGACTCCATCCTTGGGGCAACAACTCAGCATTATAAATTTGTTTTCTTGGATTCCTTTCATTAGACAATCTTTTCCACCACGTCTTTAGTTTTTTGACCGTTGATGTTAGTTAATTTAAGATTTTCAATTTATCCTCTGCTGTGACACATACTAACGTTTTATATTTTATTGTCTTTTCTCAGTTTTTCCTTTCCTTATCAGTTGCACTTACATGCTGTATGACAGGATTTGGAAGCATTTTGATCAAGTAATGAAGTTATAGTAAAGCAAATAGATAAGAGAAGCATAACCTGAACTAAATAAGATTAAAAAAAAAAACACACACACACACACATAAAGGATCTTGGCTTGATGTCTGCGGTGACAATCATATATTAGCTTTTAACGTGAAACTTTGAGCGGAAGCTGCCGATAATGTATGAAGTAGCAGATCTAATAGTGCCTTAGATTAATTCAACACCGTCTTTTGTTATCCTTCTATACCACTAATAGGTTTCAGCTAAAATTCAGTAAGAGTTCTTTCGATTTTACTTGTTAGCTTGTAATCACGTCTATTTAGTATCAACTATCAGTAACATAATATATTAATTCTCAGAAACATAGCTTTTAAACTCTTTGCCCATGTTTGAGCCAAATTAAAATTTTCATTTTCATTCTTCTACTCGTTTTCAACCACTCATTTTCAATAAAATAATATTTTTCATCACATTAATACATTTTCTTCTTTTTCAACCTCACATTCCCTATCAATCTACTATTCCAAAATACATTATTCCTAAATAATGTGGCTCAAACACAACCTTTCTATTCCATTTCATTGGAAAAAAAATAACTTTTACATTCCATACATCACCAACACTTGCAACCTCGTTTTTTTCTAGGTTATTTATTCTATAATTAATCGATCAGCCTATATCCTTCAAAGAACAAACACAAAATCACTGAATCAGTCTAAAGAGAAACTCAAGAGGTACAGCGACATAAATTTTCGAGCTTCAAATCTCCAACTCTTTTGTCAAATCCTCCGTCGCGACAATTAATTAAGTTCAGCACAAAGCGAAACTCACCAAAATAATTACATCATTTCCAATACAAAATTAAACAATAAGAATCGACAAAACAATCATTTTCGTACCTGAGTAGATCTATAACAATCCGGAGAAAAATATACGGTTTTACACAAATTAAACCAAATACACGAGTGTGCATAACATCTATAAATAGAGTAGTAGTTATTACCGGGGATTGTGCCGTAGCTATTGTCTCGAACTTCACAATTCTCTCTCTCTCTCTCTCTGAGTGTATATATTTATTATTTATCAATGTTGTACGATGAATATAAAGATAGAGGCCGAGTGATAAAGGCTTTTTTCTATTTTTCTTTTTGGATTTTTCTGAAAATAAAAGGGCAAAATAATATATTAATTGGAGAAATTTGACTTCAATCGAAGATATATTGCAGAGATGGTCTGAACTCACTGTTTAAGTAGTAAATTGGTCCTCTATCTTCAAATAATAACAAAATGATTCTCAATATCTCAATATAATTATACAACTAGGCTAATAACCGACATTTTAAAGTCAATTTAGGTATCGACCTAAAAAAAGAATTGATCGAGGGTCAAAAGTGTCAAATATGTAATGAACTAGTGATAAAATATTAATAAAAATTAAAAGAGTAAATATGTTGGTTTTGGAGTAAGCGGCACGACTTGGTGGTAGTTTACTAGTTTTCAGATTTTTACCTGATATTCGAATTATTTCTCAATTTATATCCTATCATTGTAGTTCGATAAACTATTTAAATTTATTAAGCACATGTCTGGTACACATTAAAATTTTCATTCTCATTATTCTACTCATTTTCAACAACACATTCTTCAATAAAATAATATTTTTCATCATATTTGTTATGGGCATGTGTCAGTAGAAGTGGTCCACGCCACGCCACGCGTCAACCGAGGTGATTGCTCATGGGACGAGCTGATTGCATATGCTGAAGTTATTACATGGGGGACGAACTGAACGTACGCATACGAAGGAACCGAACTCATCTGCGATACATCGCGGATGCACCGCCCCCCCCCAGCAAAGATCTCTTGTACAAAGATCTTTCTAAAGTCAGATATCTGATTGATGGGACGTGTGGCAGGACTCAAACGGTCAATTCAACTGCCTTTGTCAGAGACATTAAAAGTTAGTCAACCTATGGAGGGACAGGTTGACATCTACGATGGGACGAGCCCTGAGAATCTGATAACACATGTCTCCTCATCCACGGCTCTCCTCTTCCCATCTTTAGCATAACTATCCCCTCATTGTGCTAGAAATAGCAAGGGAAACAAAATTTCTCCTACTACATTGTAAACTTGAGTATCATCCTCTCCCTTAAATATTGGCACTTTATCACTACAAACTTTATCAACCATTTCTCAGCGAGTGACCTACAGTCGATAAACCTTTTTCGATTGAACCTTAAACTGACTTGACTTTTGAAGTGCTCGCGGCCGCTCCCAACTCCTTCGGGAAAGGTCAAGGGTGACTAACAGCGTACTACTTGTGAAGGGAAGAGCTGACTAGAAGATTATTCTATTGGCCATGTGTCGAAGCCATTTTTCTTTTTCAACCACACATTTTCCGTCAATCTACTATTTCAAAATATATTCTTCCAAAATAATGTGACTCAAACATACCCTAAATTGTCAAATGTAACTTACTAAAACATTAAACATATCTTGTTTCAAATTTAGGATTACTAATTCAGTTTGGGAACAAAAGTTTACTTCAAAAGTTGAATGGATGAAGATCACGTAATGTTTTTCGAAGACTTGGACGGTTTCCGTAATTATATACCAACTCTACGGCTATGACGTTAGGTTGAAGACAAATTTGCTCATTTTAAAAGATTATCGGTCAATTTGTTACGCCTGCAATAAATTGAGGGTCGATGATGCAATATCTCTTCAATCATTGGATTTTACACGGTTCAGTTTATGGGGCAAAGCCCCTTTACCAGAATTTTGGTGCCTGGGTTTGACCCGGGCACCCCCTATTGGTGGGGGGCCTGACATCAATTTATGATAGGCTTCGGACGTTAGCGAAGGACCTCGACACTGAATCTGGGCCCCCACGAAAAGTTGATCCTCCGGTTTAGGCATCTAGAATTAGAGAAAAGTTCACATATTACCAATGTGAATTCGGCGACCAAGCTCCTAAATCTGAGGATTTAAAAATGAATTCGGCCGGAATTCTTCCCAATTACTCCAAAATATTAATTTCAGTGAGTAATAATTGGGAAAGTCACATCATATTTCTAAACCTTGTGCGATTTGATAAAGGACATTTGAAGGATAAGTTTCAATTTTTTCAAAGTCTCAACATTTTGATCATTTTATGTATATTACATTTGATAATGACAACAGAACAATTCAGGAGTCCACGTTTTCAATTCAGAAGCGAGGAATCCATAGTATTGGGCTGGAAAATAAAGTTATAAAGATTTGGGATCGCTGGTAGCACATATAAAAAAATGAATTTAATTTGTAAAAAGTAAAAAGTTTGGGTATTTAAATTGCAATCATTCCTTTTTAATTTTGACATTTTTTACTGTTTTTAACAACAAATCTAACGGTTCTTGAAGGAAGGGAGGTTTTTCGCGCAAAAAATCTCAAATAAGGAATTTTCTGCGATTTTTAATAAATAGGGATATATCACAAATAAAAAGGTTTTAGGATTTTTATACTATTAATCCTTTTAAATTTAAAATATAAAGCTATTAATCCTTTTATTGTGCATTATAGAATGATATGACGCTTCACTTTTTCAAAAGAAAAGTTACACGCGGTGTAATTTAACTTTTTTAATAAATTATATTTGACAAATCTATGCAATTTGACTTTTTTTTAATAAATTATCTTTGACAAAACTTACAACGTGCTTATGAGAACTTGTTAAACTAATATTAACCACTGCTTTTATTGTAATTTATTATGATAGATGTGGCTTGAAGGTCTCTAGTACAAAGTGACATGATATGATACTTATTAATCATAAGGTCACATATTGTGCAATTTGATTATTTATCGGTTTTCTTTCTCAATTATAACTCCATTCTTTTTCTTGTCTCTAGCTTCTCACTACATTATGACCTTATTAATCATAAGGTCACATATTGTGCAATTTGATTATTTATCGGTTTTCTTTCTCGATTATGACTCCATTCTTTTTCTTGTCTCTAGCTTCTCACTAAGTTTCGTTCTTCGAATGTATCTTCGTTTAATGAAGACTCTCAACCGGGCCCGAGTTTCCCCAAATTCCCACCATTATAGATTTTTTCCCTTCTATCTAAAAAAGAATGTCGTCCCTTGGCTCCGGCGGTGCAAATACGCAACGGTATTTATCATGGCTCTACGAAGAGAGCCATAACAATTTACATGTATAAATGTTCATAAAACTGGAATACATATATTGATCTTTTCAGAGTACGCAATAAGACATGGATTGCATAGATGTGCTAGCTTATGCATCAGAGATCATAGCGTTGATCCCTATTTTGATTCATTTAGACAATGTCACAGAATTATACCAGCATTGTACTGTATCATTGAATTCTCCTCCTACTTTCTGCTGAACAAGCTTTTCAACATGCCTCTTTCCAAACGCTCGAGTAGTTTCTTGGCGCCCGGGATCTCCATTTCTGTCAGCTTCTTGAGATAGCCGATGGCACCGTATGAAATCATCAGCTTTTTACATTTTTTGCTCGAGGAGAGCAACATAAGACAGGAAACAGCATATTTTTTTGCCGTGTTTTGAGGACTTGGATCGAGCAATGCTACCAAATTCGGCACACTTTTGTCATCTTTTTTAACTTCTTGACAATTCTGGGAATCGGACATCAGGCTATAAATTGCTTGTGCAGCAGCCTCCCTCGCGTTATTCAATTTAGCCTCCAACATCTTAATGAGAAGAGGAATGCATCCAGATTCACCGACTAATCTTTTCATTTCAGTCGAGCTGCAGATTTGACAGATTGCTGATGCAGCAGCCTGCTGCGTACCAAGCGAGCCCGATTTAAGCACGCGAACCAACCTTGGGAGAAGACCTAGTGTAACCAAATCGTCCATTGAGATTGAGCCAACCAAATTTCTCAATGCCCCAACTGCAGATTCTTGAGGCAACGGACCATCCAAATATGCCAGCAGGCTTCTTAGGCCACCTTCAGAAATAACAGACATCCGAAGATCCTTGTTACTTGAAGTGAGATATTGCAAGCATTCGGCTGCGTACTCCTTCGATCCCATCAGAGTTCCAGATTCAAGAAGATCAATAGTTACCTTTACAATTCCTTCGTCCACAAGTGCTTGACGAACCTCGGGCACAGCAGATATATTCTTTAAGGTACAAGCAGCAGCTGCTTGTGAAACGGAATTGCTGGTTCGACAGATGTTGATCAGAGGCCCGACCCCACCATGCATGACTATTGAACGAGCTGTTTCAGCTGATGTGGACAACCTCTGGAGAGAAATCGTGGCCTTCTCTTTACCCAAGGCACTACCAGATTCCACAAGTTTTATAAGGGGTGGAAGAACACCTTCTGAAACAAGCCAATTCTCACAACTTCCAGATTCTACAAGCGAACAGATAACAGTAACTGTTTTTTCTCTTATTCGAGGAGAAGTAGCTGTGAGCAATTGTACTAAAGCCGCGACATTACTTCTTCCCAAAATAGCCAATATATGCTTGTCGTCCTCTTTCATGACTTCTAAGAGTTTATCAAGAGCTTTTTGTTTAGCCTCTAAATGTCCAATCTGAAGACGGGCAAGCAACTCTCTTATATTGCTATGAATTCCTGCCTCCGGTTCGGGCGAAGTTCTTGCTACTGCTGATGGCAAAGTTACCTCACCGAGCACTCCAGTTTTGGTCATGAGCCCACAATCACGCAAATTCAAATCGAGTTTCCCCAACAAAGCATCTAGATCACTTTGCATTTGAAGCTTCCCCTCATATTTCTCCTTCACACACAACCCGGCTAGACGAATTGCATCATTCAATGTCTTTGAGACAGCTTGCAATTGCTCCTTACAAAGCACGTTTTTTGAGAAGCAAGGGTGGCTAGCCAAATCTGACAACTGTGAAGGCATTTGTTCCAATTTTAATATTATCATCTTCCACTTCCCACGGAACCCTTTAGCCTCCTTTGCCTTCTCCAAAGCACTTGGAACAAGCCTCTGTGCACAAGAAAGCCATTCTTCAGTCGACAGGGCATCAATAGCAGCATCACGTCCACCGTCTTCAACCATGATTTCAGTATAGGAAAGGATCAAAGATCCAGAAAAAACTGCAATATAGGGAAACAAAAACTTTAAATAATATACTGGATGAGAACAACAGTAAAATATCGAGATTTTCCATTAAAATGAAAAATTACATAGATTTTTTTTTGAACAATAGTTTTTAATGTGGAATTCTTTTTCCCTAGATATATATATATTTATATTTAACCCCCCATATTTTTTTAACCCCACCCTGGATCCACCCCCAAGTGTATGGATGATGGATCGCAATACCTATTGATTGCAATGATTTCAATTCGAGAACTATCCATGTAATAATTAACTTTCACAAACAGAATAGATTAGCATTCATAAAATGGTTAATCCGACAACGGAGAGGTGGACGATAGAGGAAGAACAAACCTTCCAAGTGGTGGACCAGCAAAGGAAAATTTTACCTATCAGATTTTGTAATCGCAAAATATTAACGCCGTGGACCAGATACAATCATCAAACACTAACATACATGCATTAAAGAGCTACAACAAATAAATAAAGCAAAGGAGGGGACAAGATAAGGGTATCTGATAATCTTGTATGATCACAAAAATGCTGGTTAACTGAAAACAAGAGCCTACAGATAATTACTGAGTTACTAATGAAGCCCCCGTGAGTCGACCGAAAGCTTTATATCATGAGATCATAAAAATGCAGAGTTCATATTTAATTACTGCCTAAGCAAACATTTTTAAAAGTTAAAGATGAAGCTGTAAATGACAGGTGATGAAAGTGAAAGAAGGAACTTTCCAACAGATATTAATGCTGTCCAGTAAAAGCTAGTGTCAAGTGTCAACTATTTGTAATATGGCCAGAATACCCTTCTTACATAAAGGAAAATCAAATAGTTATATGCAAATGTTGCAAGGTACATAAGGCAATGTGTCAAATTTAAGGGGTAGAATCATCAAACAAGAAAAAACTAGATAACTTACTATCCAACCTGTGAATTGCACATTTCTTGAAGTTAATTCCTTCATTTTTTTAAAAGTAACGCCATACGACGTGACATTAAATGATAAGATGAATAAGATGGGTCCATATCCACACGTTTAATTGGTCTTATCATTTTCACCCATCACTTGGGGATTATCCTAGTGTGTACATATAGCATTACTCTTTTTTAAATTAGGATTGATGATGTGGCAAGGCTAAATTCATAGTTCCGAACTAGTCACTGAAATTTAATTTTGGTTTCAATTTAGGCATTCCGACTAGTTCTATCTGCAAAATCAACATG
>CAIGRS010177069.1:0-15647 GCA_903798395.1 Fraxinus floribunda | reverse complement strand
CCCAACTTCTCCAACATCAACATTATTTTTATCACTTTTGTCTCGATCATTTCTTTCGTCTTCATCACAAGAAAGCATATACTTTCGTTTAAAGCATATGTCCATAACTGATACAAAAAAAAAAATTCAATCACATTAGAAGTCCTAAATCAAAATTGGCAATTGCCTTCTCAATAAATGAAGTCTCATCAAAATCCCTGAAAGCCCTAATTAGAAATCCCTAACTATCAATTTCCAAAAAACCCTAAATCCCTAAATCAGAAAACAAATGTGAAACTCAATAAATTTACCTCAATAAGAAACACAATTAATTTACCTCAAGAAGAAACACAAATACATTATACACAATTAACTTGTCTGAGACTGAGAGTGCTGGAACTTACCTCACCAGGAGATTCGGAGACTGAGTGCAGAGTGCTGACTGTGCCGGGAGACCGAGAGAGCTCAGAGAGGAGTGAGGACGGGGGCCGAGCTTGGAAGTTGGAACGGCGGAGGCGCGGAGCTTGGAGCCGCGGAGAGTGGTGCCGTCACTGCCGTGAGCCCGTGACTGCCGTGGGAGAGAGGACGGGCGAAGAGAGCTTAGAGACGGAGGAGTGACGGGAGTCGGGAAAGAGCTTAGAGACGGAGTAGAGGAGAAAGGAACGAGGGTTATAATTTCTTTCTTATTCATTAAAAAAAAAAAACAACGAGTCAAAATCAGATAATCACTTTTAATCTTGTGCAGCAAACAAAAACTACCCTTAATTAATGAGCCCAAATTATCAATATGCATTAACGAAATTTTTGTTTTATAAAGATTTTAAAGTGTTTTTTTTTTTTTTTTCTTTTGAAGTTTTTCAATATCTTAAAGAATAATGCTATGTAGCTACAACTCCAATCTAAGTGACGTTAGATAAACTAAATGAAAAGTGCGAGACGTTTAACTCTACTTATTATTTAATGTCACATCAATTCCACTTAAATTATAATTGCAATTTAATTGGAGCTAAATAGCACCACTCTATTTCAAAATGCGACTTGGATAATTTGTGTGATGTGGCATGTCGTTAGTCACCACGCAAGAAGATCGTCTACGAGAAAACAACTTTAAGCCCCTATTTGGTTCAACTAAAAAGTTGGATTGAAATCTAAGTCTAAGGGGGTGTGTGGTAGANTTAATTTTAGTCATACATTTCACAAGATCCAAACATTTTAACCACAAATTCTGTTAACTTTTATCAGAATCCACTAAAAATCTTATTTTTATCTACATCAAACAAGGGCTAAAAGTACAATGATTATTTGAAAACATTTTAAAGTTCAATGATGGTTGGAAAACAAGATTATCATATATAGTCGTTATTGTTCAATGAGGGTGTTTGATAGAGATTAAAATCAGATTAAAATTGAAAATATAGTCGTTATTGTTGACTTTTATTAGACGGGTGGGACCCAATAACGGCTATATTTTCAATTTTAATTGGATTTTAAGCCGTACCAAACAGGCTATAAATCAATAATTAATTTTAGTCATACATTTCACAAGATCCAAACATTTTAACCACAAATTCTGTTAACTTTTATCAGAATCCACTAAAAATCTTATTTTTATCTACATCAAACAAGGGCTAAAAGTACAATGATTATTTGAAAACATTTTAAAGTTCAATGATGGTTGGAAAACAAGATTATCATATATAAAAAACCTCAACCTAGAACATCCAAATAAATTATGACAATCAGAATTGAGACCACTTATTCAGGTGGAGTTTAAAAGGTAATCAATCCCACAAAGTTATTCAAACCAAAATTAACCGCTGAAACAAAAAAATAACAATAATATTAATTCAAATGAACTTAAAAGGCAAATTATATCTTTGTAGAAATACTTAATTACAGCATGACAAAAGATTTTAAACTTCTAAAAAAAGTTTAATAACCTGTCTTTTCTTTTCTTTCTCCTTTTTTTTTTTCCATTTTTTCTGTATCGCCGCTACATTGTTTTTTCTTTACTATATGCCGCGATATAATTATACATCTCACTCAAAAGACAAAAATGAAACACCAAAGATGGTGAGTGACTCAAAAATAAAAATAAAAATCCTTGAGACTTCTATCTCTAAACTTCATCCTTCAAACAGGTATTTGCACTCCAGTTAGGCTCTAGCAAAGATACACAATTCATTAACTTTTCAACTCAAAATGAAAAGGCAGGTATGCAAAATTCACACTTCAGCTGCTAAACAAATTTGATCTACTGTAACATCCTCCTAGCCAGCAATATCTGTATAAAGCCAAAAAAATAAGAATGTCACAAGTTGACAAATAACGGTCAGAAAAATTTACAAAATCAAAATTTGGACGATTACCAATATATTTTGATTCAACCAATAATATCTTGACAAAGGGAATGCTTCAAACATTGTAATAACTATGTCAAAACTTTAGAAGTAATTTTTTTAAAAAAACACGTATAGCAACCTCTTAGATTAAAAGAGATAAATAAAAGAAGAGAGTAAATTGGATTCCATTTTAGAAATAAGCATAAAAACATGCTATTCAGGTGTCCCAAACAGCATTTTGAGGTAAACCCAGTGGGGTGGGGGAAATATGAAACCGCATTTAGAGGTTGCAATCTTCCATCAATAAGTATTCAATATGTGGGTTGGGGGAGATACAAAACGTCTTAATTCGCGCCTTCACCTTTAGAAAAAAAATGTCATGGATAAATGACTCCCTACAGCTGGCTCTTGAATAAATCACACAGATAAGACAAATCATGTGTACAAGTGTTTAAAATTTACACTACACATGCACTCTTGGCAGAATAGCAATATGAGACTAATGGTCCTTAAGATTCCAATACCACGAACACATTTTTCATTTTTATGTCCTTAATCATAATCAATGAAAAACAAGCTAAGCCCCGGAATGCATAAGATAAATGGTTCGTTTTGACGAAATCAATATAAACTCTATTCCATTTCACAAAAACAATTAATAGTTCGAACCCTCTATTTCATGATTGCTCTTCCCGTATAAAGTTAAACTGACAATCTGAACACTAGATACGGGAAGAGCAATCATGAGACAAAGCTAAGAAAATATGAATCAGAGCGGACAATTGAAAACAAAGCTAAGATCATATAAAATTTAGAGAAGACAATTGACCAAGTAATGTCCCATCTATTAATTGTTTGTTCCACTACCCAAAGGCTAAGGTTTTACGCTTCTTTGAATGTGCAGAATTGTTCGCTGATAAATAATTTAGAGAAGGATTCATATGAACGTAGTTTTGTTTTTATGATATGTTCCAATCATTAGGATTACATTTTGTCAATTCCAATGATATGATCTTAGAGGAAAATCTTTTTACTGGAAAAGGTGTGAGACATAGATAAGCAGAAGGGGCAAAATTAACTCAGAGCGGACAATTGAAACAAAACACATCCATACAAATGGTATTATAGCTCCTTTTAAAATCAAAGAAAGCAATCAAGTGGAATATCCTGAAACCATGGCCAACAAAAACATTTTCCTTCTGTAAGATAGTTGCTGAAAAGTAACTCCTAATAACTGCCATCAAGATAAGAAAATAAGAATTTGACTAAGGAAAGATATGGAAAGCTAGATGCTAGAATGGAGTGGTTGAAAAAATGTGAAGGCGATATTGCTTTTAAGTTGAGAATGCATACAAGATGCTTGGACACTTTATTAATTAGGGCCTACTCTTATTCATACTTTTACACCTCCTCAAAAAATGGTTAGAGGAGGCGTTGATCCAACGGCCAGGAGGAAAGTCTAGACTGTCCTCACTCCCTGACATAAATATCTACACAAAATACAAAATATGTTCACAATCAATAATGCATATAAATAATGGATCAAGCATCTCAAATTGTTCTAAAATAATTTAAAACCTAGGGGATTCTTCTATAAACCAATGGAAAACCACTTAAGAATGCATACAAATTGCTTTATAAATAAGGTTATACTCCCATTCATACTTGTACAACTCTTGAATGGGTGGTTTGAGGAGGCGGTGGAGATCAGGGACAAAGCCAGGGGTGGACTAAAAAATTTTTGGCTGGGTAAATTATGAAATATATAAATTTTCATATAATTCTGTTTTTAAAAGCCTGTTTGCTAGAGCTGAAAAGTAGATTAAAATTGAAAATATGGCCGTTATTGGGTCTCACTCGTCTAATAAAAGTCAACAATAACTGCTAGTTTTTCAATTTTAATCCGATTTTAATCTCTATCAAACACACTCTTAAGTATAATTTTACTTTTTTCCATCTAGAAAAAGGAATTGGGCTCGGGCTACCTCTGGGCTAATTACCCATCCCCTATCTACACCCCTTGTGGAGATCCACTCTTCAGGAGGAGAGTTTTAGAATGTTTATTACCTCCTGTCTGTCACAAATCATTTAGAATGTTTATTACCTCCCGTCTGTCACAAATCACAAGTATCTCCATAAAATAGAAAAAAGATTAATTACAATGGAGAAGTGCAGATACACTCCTGCTCAAGTGTCTCAAATTGTTCTAAAATAATTTAAAGCTTTGAGGATTTCTATGAACATCTGGCAGCCCATAGAAAGCAGCAAAAAATTGGGTGCATAGCCTTTTTCCTCTTTCTAAGTTGGCTATGATCTCAATGCCAATTACTGCTTGATCTCCTCCCCCAAACTGCCACACTTTTGTATTCTTTTCCATTTGATTAAGAATTGAGTGTTTGACAAGATTTCTAAGCATATACCGCTCCACCTACCAAGATCTCTTCAACTCCCTTATCAAAGGGTAAAATTCAGATGTATATTGTGTGAGAAAGATGGGGAGGCATGCGTCATGCTGCAACAAGGAATAGTAATGAGACCTCAAAAATTAGCAAAATTCTTAAATAGCTGTCAGTTGTTTGTTTTACAATTCTAGTTCTAGTTGTGGATAAGTGGTCTTGTGTGATTCTATTTCAACAATATCTTATTTGCTACTTTATTGATCCAATTTATGTTTCTAGTTGCAAAACAAACTTTGAATTTGATTGAAATGTTTTGGTATTAATTTTTGGATAATTTATGGTTAATTAGTATAGAATGTATAGTTTTTACACTCATTTAATTTTTTTAAATCATTTTATAGGTATATGTTGGGGGCTTATGCCTTGAATTAGTGCCTTGATACATGACTACCTGTAGCCACTACGGAGAAATTGTATGTGTTTATATGGTTGGTTTGCAATTTTTCACCTGATGCTGTGTCCTTAATAATCGATAATAGCTATTACTCATTACCCCTAACCTTCTAAATTCAGCACATAGATAAATATTAACTTCTTCATGATTAGCCCATTTTGTATATTATCAACTGTTCATTATCGCGAAATGGCCAACTAATGGCATGAAAACAATTTATCTAATACTTAACACTTCAATTATGACTAGGTCACAGCAATGATAACCCCTCAAGTTTTCTTCATAAACTCAGTCCTAGTTATCTATCACTGTCCTTACATTATACACTGAAGCAAATACTACTGTGTTGGAAAATATAACTTGGTGCTGGCAGCACCAATCTGGCCATTGACATATTACACTTTATTCAGCAATTACATTTTGCTTTTTCTTCAATCTTCTACCAACTACAAAACTTGACTGTAAATATGAGTTTTCTTTAAATGCAGACACATTTTTGTTCATGTCCTCACTCTCCATCACAATCACCTGCATCTCCCCTGCCACCGTCTTCTAATAATAAAGATTGTTAAATAAATTTGTACATATAACTAACTTTCAGATTAAACACTCAACAAAGCATTAAAATGCATTCACGACTATAATTTGTCATGAATCATAACAACCAACGCCCCCAGCAAATAAGTAAATCGATAAAAGGAAATATATAGTTAATTAATTAATTAACATACTTGTTTGAAAGGTTAAACGAACAGCTTACCTCTATCAATATGTCTCTTGGTGCCACCATCACTGCCAACATAACCAGGAGAAATTTTAGATGCAACAGTAGAAGGCCCATTTCCAAATCCGTAACCAAATGAACCAGATCCCTCTTGCTCAGAATTTGTGGAATGCCACGTAGGGTCTAAATAACCCAAATTGCTATCATACAGATCAGCAAGAGCCCCATCATAGCTGTCAGTTGATGCAGCATTTGTTAAGGTTGGGGCCCTACTCGTTGAAATATTTCTTCCGTAGCCTCTCCCTGCCAAACCATAAGTGTTATCACCACCTCCATAACCAAAATTTCCAGTTTGGCTTGGAACGTTCTGTCCAACTTGTGGTGAAAATGAATGAGTACCCCAAACCCCGCTGTTGCCAAAAGTTCCTCCCACGATGTTCCCACTCCCAGATTCCACATAATTACTAGAACCAGCAGAGTTTGTTCCATAATTAACCCCTCCATTACCCCATAAATTTCGGGTACCCGTCCCTGAACTGAAAAAAGAGGAATTTCCTCCATTCCCGCCATCAATCCGAACAGAATTGCCAAATCTATTTGAGCTTGAATTAACATAATAAGGGTTTAGTGACCGCCCATAGTTGAGAGAACTATTAAAATTCGCACTTCCTCCATAAGCTGGGCCTAACCCAGGTTCATAATTGAGGCCCAGAGCATAGTCAGAAGCAAATGGAGTGAAATTGCTTCTCCCACCAGCAATTGGACTAAACCTGCTGTCCATCCTAACTCCATATCCTCCCATTGTACTTGGAGAGTAGCCCTGAGGATAGCCACTAAGGAAGCTATTGATCCTACCTATACCATAGTTATATCCACCAAGAGGGCTTCGGCTAGGACTCGGCGATAACTCTTTGGGGACTGCACGCTTGACCTCAACCATTTTACCATTCAGCTCGTGAAATGTCTTGAGCAGGACTATGTTTACCGCATCCTCCGAATCATAAGTAATGAATCCAAACCCTCTAGGCCTTTGAGTGTTGTGATCATACATCACCACGACATCTGTGATTGTACCAAACTGCTCAAAATACTTCTTAAAGTCACCCTCTGTAACTGTGGATGCTAAACCTCCCACAAATATCTTTTTTGTCTGCCCTGATCCAGGAGAATCCTGAATGCGACTACTGTTTCTACTCCCTGTACTCTGATCATCCCTAGGAACAGCCCTCTTTGCCTCGACCTAAAAAAAAAATTCTTAATAATGATAAATAAGTTTTAAGTATGAAATTTAACAATGAGTTTTTGAGCTAAAATTTCAACTAGAACATAAAGAAGGAAAACCTCTTAGTTGCAAAATCTATAATAACAGAAATGGATAGTGAAAACAAGGAAAGAAAATCATATTCCTCTGTATAAAAACCCACATTTCACTCTATTAAATAGTTAGATCCTTCAAACTTTGGATACAATTGAAATTTAACAATTACAAGCTACTTACAATCAGTCTCATGTATCCTTCTTACAACAATTCAGAGATAATGCCACCCCTTTTTTTCCTTCATTTAATTTACTCAGGAAAAAAAAAAAATGGCAGGATATATGCAAAATCCCAGGATCCAGTAACCCTGATGATAAAACCTCAATGAAGAACTCAACAAATGTGAATGACCTACCATCCTGCCATCAATTCTGTGCTTATCCTTAATGACTCTCTCAGCAACAACAGGATCAGCAAAAACAACAAAACCGAATCCACGAGCACGTCCCGTGGCACGATCCTTCATAATTACAGCTTCCAGCACATCTCCATATGCACCGAAGTGTTCTTTGAGTCGTTCTTCAGTTGTGTCCCACGAAATCCCACCAACAAATAACTTGCCAAGGTCAGACTGCATCATTTTACAATTCCGAAAAGACTGTAATTCCAAAATCTGCATTTACAATCGCCACTACTAAACTCAGTTCAACAAAAAAGCCAACTATTTCTGTAAATCATCAAATAATCAGATTATCAAGTAGTGATCCAACAAATAGCACAGAGCTCCACTGAAACGGAACTAAAAAAGGCAGCAAAATTGCACTTTAAATCACTACCTGATGTCAGATTCCACACGATAAAATGCAGATGGAAAAGGAGAATCAAACATCAAAGGAAAAAAAAAAAGAGGAAGAAGAAGAACATACCTCGAGTATGAAGAACTAAAAATATGAAAGTATTCAAGAGTGAAGGACTATAATTATCAGATTCTATCGAAAAGTATCGGATCCTTATATGATCAGACCAATCAGAGGACCCTGAAAACAATTAAAAAGGAGAAAAACAACCCAACAGAGAAATCAGTCATCGAACATATTCAGATTAATAACAGACCAGAAAATATGAAGAAAATCTTGAATACCCAAATCAAAGTTTTCACTTTTCACCGATTAGAGCAAGATCTGAGAGGAGGCTACTGTAGGAATCGAGGGCAATGTTCTTCCTCCTCTATATATTGCCCCAACTCTTTCTTTTTTTTCTTTTCTTTCTTTCCTACTTTCCAACCCAAAAAAAGGGGTCAATTTTCATTTATTTTTTAGCTAGAATAAGTTCACGCAGAAGATTTAATTTATTTAACGTTAATTAAATTTATTTTATTTTAATTTCCAAAATAATTTTTTGGGAAGAAGAAGAAGAAAGAGTATGCGGCAAGGAGAGAGAAATAGAGGAAAATGTGTCTTTGGAAAGGACAATGAAGAGGTAGTGGTAATGTGTATTAAAATTTGGAGCTTTATATACTTATTGGGAAAATCCCATGGGTACGCATGCATGGTTTGATCTATATATGGACCCACCTTCTGGCTGAGCCATGGTTAACCTATGGACTACAGTTCTTGACAATTGTTTCCTTTTCTTTCCATTTTTGCCCTCATCTCCTACTTATTTATTTATTTTCTTTTTTTGTATGTTTATATTTCTTTTTCTTTTTCTTTTTCATTTTTTTTGGGAGAAGCTTTTAAATAGGTTTTTCAATTTATGTGAAATAGAGTAAGTAGGTGCTTAACAAAAGAAATGAGAGATCATGGGTTATGATATAAAACATAGTAGAATATGTCCTAATATGTCCCTGTTTGATACACATTAAAATTTTTGTTTTTATTTTTCTACTCATTTTTAATCATATATTTTTAATAAAATAATATTTTTCATCACATCAATAACTTTTCCTTCTTTTTTAACAACACATTCTCCATCAATCTACCATTTTAGAATACATTCTTCCGAAATAATGTGACTCAAACACACCCTATAAATTCAATTCGATTTGAAAAAACTAAAGGCCGTTTGATTTGTGTTTCAATTTTCAATTTTGAGTTTATTTTCAATTTTTTATTTTGAGGGTCTATTCTAAAATTGCTAAAAATGCATTTGGTTTGTTGTTTTGAAAAATTATTTCACAAAACAGAAAATTATAAAACACGTTTGATTTATATAAAACATAGTAGAATATGTCCTTGTTTGATACACATTAAAATTTTTGTTTTTATTTTTCTACTCCTTTTTAATCATATATTTTTAATAAAATAATATTTTTCATCACATCAATAACGTTTCCTTCTTTTTTAACAACACATTCTCCATCAATCTACCATTTTAGAATACATTCTTCCAAAATAATGTGACTCAAACACACCCTATATATTCAATTCGATTTGAAAAAACTAAAGGCTGTTTGATTTGTGTTTCAATTTTTAGTTCATTTTCAATTTTCTATTTTAAGTGTCTATTTTAAAATTGCTAAAAAAGCATTTAGTTTGTTATTTTGAAAAATTATTTCACATAATTCTTTTAATATTTTGTGCAAACTAATGAAATTTTATAAAATTATTTTATGATATTTTATTATTTAGTGAAAATAGTACAATTTTATATTAATATATACATTTTAAAATCTTTTTAATCGTACAATATTTTTTTTCACTATAAAAATAAAAATAAGTAATAAATTGAGTTCAAAATATAGGAAATAAAAATAAAAATTAATGACTTGGGCTTTGAAATATTTTTATGCATGTTCATTAAAACATTTTTCAAAATATTTATGTAAATAATCAATAAGAGCTTGAACTATTTTTATTTTTCTATAAATATTTATAATTTTTTAAAAAATTTCAAAGTTTTTATTTATTTTATTTTTAAAATTCATTATTCTTATTTTTAAAAAAAATAAGATTTATTCGTTAGAATTTTATATTTTCATTTTTTTTAAAAATTTATTTAAACTCTTATTTTTTTAAATTTTTAAATGGTTTATAAAGAAAAATACTAGACAAATAATAGTAAGTCACACAAAATATGGGAATAATAATGAGTACTAATTATGAATATATTGTTAAAATTAATATTTGATTTTAACTGAATTTATATACAATTTATAAATCCGTTTTCCAAACATGGGCTTGTTTATGCATGATATCATAGTTTATTATGTACATTAACTTTCAAGTTTAAAGGTAGTTTAAGCATAGTTCTTTGGCTAATAAACATTATTCTATTTAAATATGTAATTATTACATTCCGAAAATAGAATAAACATTATTCTATTTAAATATGTAAGCACCACTAGGGAGACAAAGACCAGTCCACTAGGCCTTCGATATATTATCACGAGGCAATCGCATGTGATCCTCATTCCTTACTCTAATGTTAAATCTTGCTTCAACAATATTAAGCAATACATTATGTCATTGCATAACATTGTCATCGCGTATAAGTTTCACGCTGGATGAACTGCTTATTCTTGTATGATTTTTATACTTTTTTGTGAGTTCGATCGATGAAGGTCATCGAATTTGTGATTCTCGAAACAAAGGCCAAAGATATTTAAAGAATGAGATCCCTCCATGGAAACGACCTCACCGTATCCTAAAAATCGGTATAAAATCTTTGGGGATCAAGAAAAATCTTAAAAAAATCAATCAGTATAAGGTAATTCAGTCCTATAAGAGAACAAATGTATCAAAAGGAATTTGCCATAACACAACTAGGACTATGAGGACCAAATAGAAGGTTGCACGTGAAATTAGTGTTATGTCTTAACCTAATTTCAAAATGACTCTCTCTATAAATAGCCATGAATGGGTAAAGGAAAATGTACGCATTATTCCAAACCCTAGCCAAATATCTATATGTCTATTTCTCCCGCGCCTATTCTGCCACACGCTTGTTTTTGACAATTGACTACATTGTCAGTCCCTTTTCCTAATTCGATGATTTTTGGAGCCTAACGATTTGTATTCGAGTGTGTTGGTAACATACGAATTATGGACAGATAAAGACTTGGCAAGAAATCTATTGACAACGATATCACGTAGATTTTTTAGGTTAAGAGATTGGCATCTATTTATATGAAAACTTCGTGGCAAGAGGGCGAATGATGGTCGTGTAATTAAAAATCGTGATGCACTTGCTGCAGCACTTTGACAAGTTGGAGCTCTTTGGAATCCCAAGAATTGAAAATACTCATAGATATGTGGACGGTTTTATCAAAGTTAGCCAGCAATTGGAACTCGATACTAGTGAGGCGCGTACCCATCGAACAACTGTAGAAGCCCACTATTGATCAAACACTTTTGAGACATGCTGCATATACTAATATAGACAACCTGCAGATACTCACAGGGGGTGTGGGTGGGTAATATTTTTTCCGTTTTTATTGTGTGGGACCCACCTCATGTGAGAGGGGTAAGAATTCTGTAAAGTAAATAGTTCTGTACAAATGGATTAACCCACCAATTTTCAACTCCTCGAAGATTTCTTCTATTTTTTAACTTTTCTTAGCATACTTGACTTCCATAATATTTTATCATAAATATAATTTTATTTTGTATTAAAANAAGAATTCTGTAAAGTAAATAGTTCTGTACAAATGGATTAACCCACCAATTTTCAACTCCTCGAAGATTTCTTCTATTTTTTAACTTTTCTTAGCATAATTGACGTCAATAATATTTTATCATAAATATAATTTTATTTTGTATTAAAAAATTATACGTGATTTTAATCTGTATTTAAAAATGAGAGCTAAACGTGCTAGATTGTAACTTTGACTTGCAGATTTATAGCACTTAAAAAAAAGTTTAATGTGATTTTAAAATAAATCATCACTTTCTCTAATTTAAAAGGGGGTTAGAATGAAATTATAAGCGTGGAACTAGGAATAACAACAGGGTGGAGAAGTCGCTCGGCGGACTAGCCCAATTTCCATTTAATCTTCATTTATTTTTTAAATTTTATTTATTTATTTATTTATTGTTTATTAGAATGTGTTTAGCTTCATTTGTGAATAATGTGTGGTTAAAAATTATGAAAATGTTTTAGATTTACGTGTAAAATTATTTTATTGGAAAAATGCGTTGTTGAAATTGAGTTTATGATAAAATGAGTTTTTAGAGAATGATCAAACATGAACTTCATATGATCCACCTTTCGAAATTTCTTTGGATTGTTTTTTTTTCACTTAGAAAATTTAAACGGGACAAGGAACGAGGTTGGTACCATGATCCTTGTTCTCAATTTGAGGTTGATTTCTTAGCCGTGTCTCCATCTCATCCCGGGATAAGTCGGAATTTTCTGCCCTGTTTTGGGCTAGGTCCACGTTAGAATCGAAGATTTATCACATTATTGTCATCCCTAAGGTTAACCCTAGATTGAGTATATGGGCTTTGTATGCCAAAATTGACAATTAATTTGTTAATTTTCAAACAATGCCCCAAATAAATTTTTTGAGGAGTGCTAAAATCCTCGTATAATTGGTATCACAAGATATGTCTAATTATACAAGTCACATATTCTATCATTTATTTAAGTTTAATTGGACTTATAGACGTAATGTCAACTACCAATATTCTAGCATATTATCACCAGTTGTGCTAAATAATATTATTCAAGTTTTATATAACTAAAATATCATCAATTTTTATGAAATTATATGTAGAAAATATCATGTGCTCGAAATATGTAATTTAACATAATTTTATTGTAGTTATGGGAAAGCTTAAAATTGAAAATTATGACTATCAAACTTATAATTAACTTCAAAATAATTTGTTTGTTCATAAATACTCAAATTTGCCGACCAAGCCCAAATGACCCTTCTAATCATTAATTGCCCTTACAAAATCAGGATTGTAATTTCCTAAGTGGTAATTAGCATGAAATAACAGGCGTTATGTTTAGCCTCTTCGTCCTATGTTTGGCTAATGTGTTTTAAATTGTCTATAAACACTCAAACCACTTATTATCCACATATTTCTTATGATTCATAGTTATTATCCACTCAGACCCGATCCTGACCCAAGGCTACCTAGACAATGACCTTGGACCTCGAGATGTGTGGGGCCTCAGAAAATTTAAAAGCACGACATTTGAAAATAATAATAATGAATTGGGAAAGATAATATAGGAAATTTGTGAATTTTTTTGGATTAAATATTGTTTTGAAAATGTAATAGTGCGAATAAAGCATAAGGCTATCCTCTACTCAATAATGATTTTTTATTTTTTGTAAATTATTCAGGGTGAATTTTTATTCTTCAGATTTGATTGCTAATTTTGATTTTTTTTTCTACTTTTTACATATAAATATTTTGGGCATTAAATGCTAGTTACCATCATTATATCTCACTCATTTTCAGAACCCTTCCGTATTTTATTTCTTGAATGCAGAAGAATTGTGCAATGTTTCTCATCAAGAGAAATTGTGTTTAATGGACTATGGATGTTGCAAAAGAGATTGTTGTGCTTGTAAAAAATTATCTTTGGGGGATTTCAATATTTTCAAGGCCGGCCCTGTATCCACTTCACCCGTTTCTATATATTTACAATTTATACAGTTTATGAGCATTAACATATCGTAACGCTAATCACCAAATGGTGTATTTATGCAGGAACCTTCAAATTTCGTTCGTTTATATTTTTAGAATGTATAAACCAAACAAGGTCATTATTGGTCTTCCACAAGCACAGCAAGAACACAAGGAGACTCATACCTATACTTAGGGTTTGAATTGTGTAAGATTGATTTAAATAAAAAAATGATTTAAAAATTATTAATTAAGACCTGATTTATGTATTATTAAAGTTGATTTTGGATTTATGAAAATGGTAAGTTAAAAACCTTTGTGGCTATAATTTCCTCAAAAATTATCTTTAGGGGCTTCATAATAATTTATTGACTAGGCTTCAACATTTTGAGGGCCGGCCCTGTATCCAGTTCACAGTCTTCACTCATTTCTATATATTTACAATTGACACAGTTTATAAGCATTAACATATCGTAACGCTTATCACCAAATGGTGTATTTATGCAGGAACCTTCAAATTTCGTTCGTTTATATTTTTAGAATGTATAAACCAAACAAGGTCATTATTGGTCTTCCACAAGCACAGCAAGAACACAAGGAGACTCATACCTATACTTTTTGTTGAATTAAAAAGATGGATCCCAATATGATGCAGTCCAACACTTAACTGCGCAAGAGCTTGATCTTTGTTCTTTCAGTAGCTCCATCCGCATCAATGTGTTCTTGGAGGATTTTGTATGGATTATTGACAGCTCGAAGTACTTCTTCAATCCTCTTTGATTCTTATTTGGAATCAACGGGTTCGTGATCGTTTATTGCCTCTTTCTCGTGTTCAATTATTTAAAAACTTTGGTGAAGAAATGGACAAGACTAACTGATGCAGCACCAATTGAAACAACCAACGGAGAATGAGAAACAAGTCTATAGAGAAGAAGAAATTAAAGGCAGAAATAGCAAAAGAAAAAACCATTGTTTTTAAAAACCAGCCGGGACATCGACCCACCCTGAAAAAGAATAAGGGTCAAGGATCAAAGGGTCGAACATGTATATTAGCACTACTAATTTCAAACTATAAATGTAAATTCATGTGTTGTCAATTAGATTTATTGTCTTATAATTTATTTTAAAACTTCAAAAACTAATCATTGATATGTCCTAAATAATTTGATTTGTTCAATTGAATTTGTTTGTGTTTTGGGGACCATGATTTAAATCCATAATGTAGAATGAAGTAATTTAATTAAACTTTTAAGAATTCAATTGGTCATAGACCCTGTAGCTTTTATAATTATCTCACAACTGACAATATAAAATGTGGATGAGGATAATCTTTTAAAATCAGCCCAACTTTTATCCCACATTGATTCCCCATAGAAAATGTGCACGAGGATAACATTTTAAAAGCAGCGAATTCAGGATTGAAGGTTGGGTGTGTAAGCAAAATTAATTTCATTTCTTTAAAATAAAAAATAAAAATAAAAAAAGTGGGGAAAGCCTTACATGATTGGTAAAAAATCGTGACCGATTTTTCAGTTTGTGGTTAACTGACGGGTTCATGTATTTATTAACTGATTTTTCTTTTTGCAATTAATATATAGTGACTGAATTGGATTTGAGGTTGGTTCTTGATTTTTTTTGGTTGAATCGACGGGTTAGGTTCGTTTTTAATAACATTGGAAGAAACAGTAGAATGAGAAGAAGAATATGGGCTAATGTGTTGGGCTTAGCGAGAATGGATTAAGGGAAAAATTCACAACTCAGACTTTATCTTTTCCAAAATCAAAAATCAGGTCCCAAAGTTTAAAATTGCAAAAATCAGGCTTTTTTTGAATTAATTAATTATATTTCACAATTATTATATTAAATTAATTATTTAATTGTAATATAATATAATTTATCCAAACACC
>CAIGRS010177021.1:0-13680 GCA_903798395.1 Fraxinus floribunda | reverse complement strand
GAAGCCGGGAAGGCAGCATATTCTCTAGAATATGGTTTTGTCCATGCATCTGCCATGAGGAGTGATGGTGGATGAGGAGCCCCCTGGGAAAACATTACCAGAATTAGTTTCCCCAAGTATATGTTAAAACAGAAAATCTTAAAAAGCATATTCTTTTGAATGTCCACAAACCACGATTTAATCAAATAGAAGCAACAGCCTGACCAGAGGAACGTATATTTACCTTGAGAACATTGTTGCGAATATCAGCCTTTCCTTTTTCAATTTGTGCAATTTCTTGTCTAATCGAAATAAGAGCATCACAGAACCTATCTAACTCTGCCTGCGAACAAAATGAAATGTGCTTAAAATCATGAGGACGTTCAGGGGGTGTATGTTCATACAAATGAAACTATATTATTTTTTTTTTACCTTGCTTTCACTTTCGGTTGGTTCAATCATGAGTGTACCAGGAACCGGCCATGACATTGTTGGTCCATGAAATCCATAGTCGATGAGACGTTTAGCAACATCTTCAGGCTCAATTCCAGCGGTATTCTAGAGTATTCATAAGTTGCAGTAAGAAAATGGCCAATTGCATGGAAATTGGAGGGAAGCCATGGCATGCATGAATGATTTCAACCAAAATTACCTTAAAGCCCCTCAAATCAACAATGAACTCATGGGCGACTGTCCCATTTACACCACGGAAAAGAATGGGGTAGTGCTCCTGTTAACCAAATAAAACTCAAGATCGGTCATTCTTCAACCTCAAATTTCAATAAAAGGAAGCAAATAAAATAGTTAGGGTCGAAGTCAAAGAAAAAAAAGGTAAATGATTCCATAATGGAGAAAGCATGTCTTGCAAAATGGCAGTACTCTCTTACGATGACTACTATTATATTTAGCTAACCTTTTACTTTTTTAAGAATTTCTTTGTTTTTTTTGCCAAACATGTTTGAGCTTTCAGAAGTTACTCTTTTTAGTGGGAAAACGCTTTAAAGATAGTACTACGCCTCTTTTAAGCCTAGGTAAACATGCTTTAAGGGTCATGACAGTACATACCACCTAGGATATACCATGAGGATACAAATTGCAAAAAATAGTAGAAGAAACAAGTGAAGAGAAGTAACGGAGACCTCCAAACGCTTTGCCATGTAGTTAGCATTCAAGATGGCTATTTTTGATGCATCTGTCAATCCCTTTGATCCCATCATGGAAATATAGGTGTATGATATTGGCAAAATGAGTGCAGATCCCCAAGGAGCAGCAGAAATAGTACCGAGGGGCTGAGATTTTTCTGGGGCCGGTATCCCTCCTGTGGGAACCTGCAAAATCACAATGAAGTCACGACATGAATCAAAGAGGAATTGACTGTTGCTCTCTCACTCTCTTATTTTTTTTGTTTAATAATTTTAACATGGAATATATAGAATATTTACATCCACAAATACGATCCACAGATAATGTCTTTCAACATACCACGGGATGAGATGGTAGAAATGGTGCTAGGTGTTTCTTTACACCAATGGGCCCCATCCCAGGTCCACCTCCGCCATGAGGAATACAGAATGTTTTGTGTAGATTAAGATGGCAAACATCCGCACCAATAAAACCTGGGCTTGTCAGCCCAACCTGTTAAAGAAGAAGATTAATTGATGTAATGAAATTAGATTAAGAGATTGGCTTCGGACGAAAGGCGGTGAAAAGAAAAGCACAATATTGGTTCCACAAATTACAAGGATAAGAAAAACAAGAACAAGAAACTAGGCCTTTTTCCAAATAAATTCTACACGAATCCTTTTTTGCCACTTCATTTGATCAATAGCTCATTGATGCAATCAAATAAGTTGCAACCATATAAGACCATGTTACTTTTGGATTACCCCTCTGTCTCCTAATCTGTTTTACTCACACCACAACCACAAACGATACGCTCCAACTACTCGAGTCATTTTTTCCTCAATTACCCTCAATTGGTACCACTTTCATAACATAAGAGGAAAGACAAGAAGTCTCTCACATTTCAATCAACAAGTAAAGATGCAGAGACAGCTGAAAACAAGAGGGAAAAGCAACTGCAGATATGGGACTGCCAATGTGAAAACAATAACAGAGAAACAAGTCAAAACTAAATATAATAGACAGGGTAGGAATATGGTACTTAAGAACATCTTCAAGAGACTCTTTTTATGAAGAGCATCTTATGCATAATGGAAGAATCTTTAAATTTAGACAGTAAGTTTTCTTATATACTTCAACAAGGCACTCTATTTGCTTCTTCATTTTGCATTTTTTTTTTCAAGAAACATTTATTGATTTCTCCTCATCTTTTTTTTATCATATTTTTTATATATCAATGGACAATCAATCCAAATATGATTTAAATAATTAAGAAAAATGTATTGAAATCTGTAGCTTATTAAATGCAATTATTTGTAAAGTAAAAGTAGATAGTATGTTTGGCTCTTCAAACTCATCCTCTATTTCAAAAGGTTAAAATAGAGTGTCTATTGGAGTTTTTTTTTTAAGCATTTTGCTTGTATTTAGATAGTCTCTTGGAGATGCTCTAAGCTCCAAAGCAATTATCCTACCCTCTCTAGCAAGGTGAAGACAGAGAGCATGACAATTGACGACAAGAAAATGGTCCAACCTAATGCATCATCTCAGTGTCATAATAGCTAAACAAAGGTTTTTATAGAAGAATGATCACCATGAGAATTATGGTTGACATTTTGATGCTTTGCTTTTCTCAACAAGGAAAAACTGCAATCTAATGATTTGTTCACACAAAACAGGAGAGAAATGTTCAAGAATCTCAAATATCTAGGAACATGAAGATCTAACAGCCCACCAGCCAGCCTCAAATATCTGAAAAAAGATTTCTAAAATTTTTAATACCTTTCTTTATAGTCCGCTAAGAACTTTCCCAAAAAAAAATATATTAAAGACCCTTCTAGACATGATTACTATGAAATAGAATTGTTTTCACAACTAGACTGAGAGAAAACTACAGAAAAAAAACATACAATACCTGGGCATTCATATTGGCTCCATCCATGTAAACTTGACCGCCATTGTCATGAATTATTTTGCATATCTCATCAATTCCTTCCTCGTAAACTCCATGAGTTGAAGGATATGTAACCTGATTTGTGTAAAAGTTATAGGAAAACTTGATTTATACGTTCGAAACCACATCTCATATAACTTCAATGTTAGTTGTATACTCGTATATTATACCATAAGAGCAGCTAGGTTCTCCTTATTTGCTTCAGCAGCCTTCCGTAACTCTTCAATGTTAATGTTTCCCTTGGCATCCGTTCCAACAGCAACAATTTTCATCCCGCACATGGCAGCACTTGCAGGATTTGTTCCGTGTGCTGAGACTGGTATGATGCAAACATTACGGTGGTGATCTCCTCTTGACTACATCAGAATTTGAACATGAATCGGAGCCGATAATAGAAAAAAATTGAGGAAAAAAGAAGTAAATATGACCCTGATCTTAGGAAGTTGTCCCCAAAGGCAAAAATTAAGATTTCCATAATTCAATGAGAGTGTAACTCTCTTATGTATATAACATTATTTTATCTTTCATTTACTCAAATGATAGCTTGCACACTTGATTCTTTTAAGAGAAAAAGGATAGAAATCTATTGATTAAACATTCTCCGATGCCACAATATTATAAATTCGTAAAATTTCTAATGTATGTTGAAATTACAGTACCAGATGATATGCACGAATGACCATCAACCCAGCATACTCTCCAGCAGCACCAGCATTGGGTTGCAGGGAGAAGGAATCAAAACCAGTAATCGTGCTTAACATTTCACCCAAATCATTAAACATTTCCTGGAAAAAGGATATCATATTTCAATAAAATAAAAGATGAGATACGCAGCTGGAAATGGGACATACAAAATTAAGAGTTTAGGGTAATTTTGGTATTCAGTATTAGACAATATAATAAACAAGTTTTCATTTTTTTTCTTCCTTAATAGTGTCATGTACTTTCTATCCACCTGACTAAACATGCCGTTATAGAATTAAATTCAGCCAAGATGTAAAACCTGGTAACCCTCAGCCTGTTCACTAGGGGCAAAAGGATGTAAATTTGCAAATGCTGGCCATGTTACTGGCATCATTTCGGTTGTTGCATTTAATTTCATTGTACAAGACCCCAAGGGAATCATGCTGTGGCACAATGAGAGATCCTTTGATTGAAGCCTGTGAATGTACCTAAGCAGCTCATGTTCAGTGTGGTACCTGCAAAATCACATTAAAAGTTAAAATGGAATTCAAAAACAATAATTGATACAATCAACTTTCAGATGGAAAGGTTGTACGAGTTAAATATTGGGTGACTCAGATATGCACTCTCCCTCGCAAGCTCTGAAGGGATCAAATTTTGAACCTCTGGTGCAAGGGATTCAGCAGTGAATGTCACCTAATTAACATTTGTTAAAGTTATAAGCATGTAAATTATAGAAAACTACTAAGAGCATGTTTGGCTAAGCTTAAAAAGTTTACTTACAAATAAATATGAAAGTTTTCAAATAAATATTTGTTATTGGTCAAAGTTAAAAATAAGAAGTTACTTACTGATCAAAAAAGTGATTTTTTTACTAAAATGTTAAATTATTCAAATGTGTTTGGAGACAGCTTTTGCCATTTTTTAAGCTTAGTCAAACATGCTGAAAGCCATCCAAAAAGACATTGCTACACTTACAGGCGTGCCACATGCAAAAACCTCAAATAGTTTATCAACATCTTCTAAGGTGGTTGTTTCATCAAAAGAAACAGTTACCTACAAGGAAAGGTTCGGTTATTTCCAATTAGATGTTATAAACTAGGGGTCAATAAATGCATATGTATAAACTAACAGTATTCTTGTCCAAAATCCGCAAATTTATTTCATTCTCGTAGGCAACATCAGCAATGGCCTCCGAATCAGCACATTTGACCTTCACAGTATCAAAGAACGGAAGACTCTGGACTTCTACAGTCCCGAGTTTTTTCAATCCAGCAGCAAATGTCCCTGCCAAACCATGAACTCTTTGGGCAATGGTTTTCAAGCCTTCTGGTCCATGATAGACGGCATACATAGCAGCCATGTTGGCAAGCAATGCCTGCATAATACAAAAGTTATTTGCAAAAAACACAAAACCTACAACTTCCACTACAGATAAGCAAGATGATTTTTGTTATGCCTTGATTCGTAATGACTCAAATATCCTACGTGACGAGCAAAGGTAGGGCCCCACGCTGCCCTGAAATATATTAACACGAGGCTAATCTAACCATACCCCTTCCTGTGGCCGAACCAATATGCTTGTTGACCCGTGAGTGGAGGCGAGGCCATGGAAGGAGCTCAACACGAGATCGCCTAAGCAATCTTTTTGATATACGATTGATGTGACAATTCACTGTCACCCCCGCCGCCACTGCTGGCCTATCTGGTCAAGTCCAAAACCGCAACTAGGCATTATGGATGCTAAAGTGGTACTAGTATAATTGATTGATGTCTAAGATTAGAGGCTTCGGCTGCACGAATGAGGCCACATATCTTTTCATCCAACGACCCTTATTCATTTTCTTATATTATAAAAGCTCACAGAAGGTAATACAAATTTAGACTCTCAACCTATAACTTTGTCATATAACTTTTCTACTTATTATTCCCCAAGGCCAACCCCCCTTTATATTGAAAGCTCACGTCAAAAGCTCTCCTACGCTCATATATTATATTCCCCAACTAACTTGATCGTTGGAGTGCGTGCGGCCAACTCCACCCCACCAGAGGAGACCATGTATGGTTAACGGTTTGTCCAAATGTACAAAAACAAGGCTTGCGTAGACATGAGAGGCTGTGGGATCTGTTGGCCACATTTGAGATACATTTTTGGGATCAACAATTTTCATATTTGGATCAATCAAGCTCAATATAAACTCGAGGTCATGAATTAGAAATGGTGGTTTGAATCGAGCAATTAACTCCTGCCTTAGATATCTCTATCCACTAGTTCATATATAAACAATTAAAGTGAAAATGATTTCGAATTTGACAGATGTTGAAAACAATGAAAACAGAATGAATGGTTATACGGTTGAAAAGTACACTTGCCTGAGCTGTGCAAATGTTGCTTGTAGCTTTGTCCCTGCGAATATGTTGCTCCCGTGTCTGCATTGCCATACGAAGAGCGGGTTTTCCTGTAGAGTCAACGCTGACTCCAATAATTCTTCCTGGCATCATCCTCTTGTATTCTTGGGACGTAGCCAAGAAAGCAGCATGGGGACCTCCATAGCCCATTGGTACACCGAACCTCTGAGCTGAACCAACCACAATATCTGCCCCCAACTCACCCGGAGGCTTCAACATTATCAAAGCCAACAAATCAGAAGCCATTACAACCTTCACGTCATTGGTGTGTGCATTCTTAATAAACTCCCCATAGTTCAAAACCTCGCCCTCGGTTCCCGGATATTGGACAAGAACCCCACAAACATCCCCGGATTTATAATCAATTTCATTAACATCAGAAACAACTACCTTAAGCCCAAATCCATCCGCTCTCGTCTTACAAATATCAATAGTCTGAGGATGACAATTACTAGCAATAACAAAAGTTTTCTTTTTTCCCTTCTGAATATTGTTACACATAGCCATTGCCTCAGCCGCCGCTGTCCCTTCATCAAGCAAAGAAGCATTGGACATAGGCAATCCAGTAAGATCCGTAATCATAGTTTGAAAATTCAGCAGGGATTCAAGCCGCCCCTGCGCTATCTCAGCCTGATACGGAGTATACTGTGTATACCAGCCCGGATTCTCCATTATATTCCTCAATATAACAGGAGGTACGTATGTATTATAATAGCCCATCCCAATAAACGACTTGAAAACTTTATTTTTAGACGCTAATATCTCCATATGCTCGATCATTTGCGCCTCAGTCAACCCCTCATCAAATTTAGGCAATTTCATACTATCTATACGAATAGATTTAGGCACAGTGGCATCAATGAGTGCATCAAGGCCATTAAACCCGGTATACTCCGCCATTTTGGTTTGATCTTCCGGGGTGGCGGAGTTATGACGCCGGGGGAAGGTGTCGCTTGGTTTCAGAGCCTCCACTGAAATGGATCGAGTCCCAACATACTGTACCAAACTCGGGGAAGAAAAAACATGGGATTTACATAAATTTTCACCTCGTACTACATTCGTAGTTATTGAAGAAACATACCTCGATGACCTGTATAATTCATTCCGGCCGGACTGCTTGGATTCTGAAACCAGGCGTTTCAGAACTACCCGGTTGGCCAATTTTCGGGCGCGCTCCATTCTTGATTATACAGCACAAATCAAATGATGGGTTCACTATTGAATTTAAACAGGCACCCAAAAAGGGATCAGGAGAAAAGAGGAGAAAATGCACAAAGCTTTTTTTTTTCTTTTTGTATTATATTATTGTAAAATTTATTGTTCCATGATCTGAAGAAAGTGTGTTGTGCTAATGGGTTGGTGACGATACACAGTTACATTGTAGTTAAAATAATATATTATATGAATTATATATGTACACTATCGAAATTTTATGGTATTTCTTTTTCTTCCATGTAGAATATATACATTGACTTGTATGAGAATGGACAGAATCAATTTCATGATCCGACAGGGTTGGAGTGGGTGGGTGATGGGTGCGTTAGGTTAAGGGAGTGACTGCCCACCAACGTGACGTGAGGAAAAGAACAGGGATTTGGGGTCAAGTGCAAATGTTGATGTCTGCGGGGGGGGCTCTGCAATTTTTTTGGTCCAATATATATATGAATATACAAGTGTGTGAAAGGACAAAATATTACACGCAACCCACAAACTTTTCATTTATTTTTAATTACACATTATTCATTAATTTATTATTCTAAAATACATTCTACACAAAAAAATAAATAGGGTTCAAACATGCCCATAACATGTCAAGCTAATTAAAAATGCCGAATAAATTAATAGAAATTCAATCCATTCATGGCCACAGCTCACAACCATCAAATTTGATAGTAAAAAATATATTATGTAATGTAAAAATTAAGAACATCTAGTCCTTAAATGGAATAGAGCTTTGCTAGGGGGCCAGGGTTGGTGATCTGGATTGGTAACAGGTCGCCATGTGGCGCCCCCTATTGGAGGGGCGTCTGCCACATGGTGGCCTGTCATCAATTTCGATCATCAACCCTGTTTAAGTATCATTTCACAATGGAATAAGAACTGAATTGTACCAACTTAACTCGTTATATTAGTTTATTGCTCTAAAGATAAATAAATGGAGCACTACAAGCTTAAACGTTATTTTTAGGTAAAGAAGTAACCATAGAGTTTTTCTAGGGTATGACTGGGGGTTAATTTCACTAATGGCCATTTACTGAAAGTGAGTCAGAAATAAAATAAAATTCACTGGTCAAAGTTATATGAAGTGAAAAGTTGAGTGACCGTTAGTGAAATTAATATTTGGGTTGTTGGGCGCCTAATAATATAAAATTATCAACTTGGGAGTTGGTGAATCTTTCGTTAAAGAAAGACCGTCAGATGAAGTATAGGTTCGGTGGGAGTCCAATCTACGGTTAGTAAATATTCTCAGTTTTCAGTTCCTGTTCAATTTGGCAGGATTCTTTACCATTGTTGGAATCTGAAATTATATAATCATTTTTTGTGAATAACACATTTTGGAATACAATTAAACTCATTTTGATACTCTCTTTGACCGACACTCACATGTGCGTGAAACACAGTGGGACTCATATGAATAAAAAATTTCAAAAAAGTGCTCATAACCTCCTATTGTGAGTGTGTTGGCATATCATGATTTTTTGGAATAATAGATTAATAGAGAATGTGTGGTTAAAAAATAAAGAAAAAATTTGGGCTTGCATGTAATATTATAATATTATTTTATTGAAAATTAAAAAGAAAAAAATTATTTGAAAAAAATGGGGATGGATCAACCTGAAGGTTTTTCAGTTGAAAGCAAGGAACATATGGTTTGTAAGTTAAAAAAGTCAATATACGAATTTAAACAAGCTTAGAGTAGATAATATTTTAATTTCAACGATATCATTACTTCTTTTGGATATAAGGAAAATATCGTTGACTGGTGTATATATCTAAAGGTTAGTGGGAACAAGTTTATATTCTTGATTCTGTATGTTGAAGACATCTCGCTAGCTACTAATGATATTAACTTATTACACGAGACTAGGAGATTTCTCTCTAAAAATTTTCAAATAAAAGATATGGGAGAGACAATATACGTGATTGAAATTGAAATATTTCGAGATATGTCACAAAGATTATTAGAGTTATCTTATAAAGCAATATCAATAAAGCTCTAGAGAGATTTAAGATGGAAAGATGTTTAGCGAGTGTCGTTCCAATTTAGAAAAGAGGCAAGTTTAATCTCATGCAATGTTCTAAGAAGGAATTAGAACAAAAAAATGATAGCTATTCATTATACATCTCTTATGAAGAGCTTAATATATGCTCAAACTTGCACTAGGCCAAACATCAGTTTTGCTGTTGAAATATTGGGTAGGTATCAAAGTAACACGGGACTTGATTATTGGAAAGCTGCAAAGAAAGTGTTGAGATACTTGTAAAGAAAGAAATACCACATGTTCACTTATAGGGGATCTGATAACTTTGAGGTCATTGAGTATTCAGATTCAATTCAAAGTTTGCTTGATATATGAACACCAGAAAGTCCACATTTGGCTGTTCCTCTTGGTTGGAGGGGCTATATCATGAAAATGTGCAAAATAGTGAGTCAGTACTGCATCCACTATGGAAGCTGAGTTTGGGCATGTTTTGAGGCCATAGTTAAAGAAAATTGATTGCGTAATTTTATTTCAGGCATGGAATTGTCAACGGTATTGCCAAGCCGCTAAACTTTATTGTGACAATTCTGCAATAGTCTTCTTTTCAAAGATTGACAAGTACTCTAAATGTGCTAAACACATGAATTGAAATACTTTGTCGTTAAAAAAGTTCAAAAATAAAAAAAAAAACTATCAATCAAACATATTAGCACTAATCTAATGATTGTAGATCCACAAATGAAAGGATTATGACTAAAGACATTTAATGAACATGTCGAAAAAATGGACATTATTGAAAATGATCATTGACATCATATAATTTATGATATTGATGTATTTAACATGTTGAGCTTGTTTACGTATTTTTTTTTTACAAAAATAATATTCTTGCCTTTATTGTTGGTATATATGTACATGAATGATTACGTGAATGTTGACATGGATGGTCTTTCTGAAGACATTATTGTAATTATCAAATTTAAAATTATCACGACTATTATTAGTCTTTACTTAAGAATGATATATTAACTCACCAATATAGAGATTTTAGCTTTGATATTGCATTATGTTATAGACTACATAAGGCCAACTAGGAGAATTTAAGACCAATTATTTGTGGCTCATGTAGTATTATTGAAGAATTAGTTAAAGGGAAGATTTCATAACTAATGAATTAAGTTTCACTAATTTCAAATTTAAGAAATTAAGTTAGAAATTTCAAATCTCAGGTTTTTAAATTTTATTTATAATTTAATTAATTAAATATATTAAGGTCATAATTTCATATAATTTGATCACAAATTCCATATATTTGGTCACATATTATTAATTGATCACAAATCACAATTTTTATATGTCACAACTTATTTTACGGTCACAATTTGTTCATCAGTCACAAATCAAAAATTTATACTTCACAATTTATTCATCAATCACAAATCTATCAAATTAATAATCACATATTATTTATTGGTCACAAATTTTATAAGTCACGACTTAATTTATGGTTACAAAATATCAAATTAATCAATCACAAATTATATTTAGGTCACAATTTATTAAATTATTGGTCACAAATTAATAAATTTTTAGGCCACACGGTATTTATTGGTCACAATTTATCTATTTCATTGGTCACATATTATTTATTAGTCACACACCAACCAATTTATTGGTCACAATCAACCAAACATTTGTAACCAGCACTAACGCTTATGACCACCACCACATCGTTGCAACAACCCAAACCACTATTGCCGAACCACCAACACCATCTCCCAGCAACAAAACTATCATCTCGAATACCGTAGACAACATCACCACCAACACCACATCCCACCCACCACCACCTAAACACCGTACCACCAATACCACCACGGCCACCATATCCCCCACCACCATCACGACTTATACCACCATTGTAACCTACCATCGTACCAACATCACCGCAACGCCAGTAGCCAGCCAAAGGGTGTCCTCTGCAAAGGTCCCTAGAGCCCCTACACCACCGCCATCGCCTGATCTACCTCTGCCGTTACACCTCTATCTGCACAACTGATAAAAACTCCCAACAACACCAAAATCATCCAAAACCTCCATAAGAAGCATCAATACAAACAATAATACCACCACACCCCAAGCATATTAACCACCACCGTCAGCATCTCAACACCGTAGCACCTCACCATCACTACGGTGGCGACATGAAAACCATCGCAAATTAGATCTAACCACCGCAAAGTAGATATATTATACCGCCACTGCTAAAAACCACGACAGCAAAAAAATCACCCCAAGTTGTTACATCGTGATGCAAAGATGAAGCCACCACTCTCAGATCTGCAAACATGGGGATGACAACGTTGCTCGCTGCTATTATGGCGGGGACGTTTGCTGTGTCGCCTCCAGTGGTGATGAGAGAAGAAAGAGTGATGAGAGAGAAGACGGGGGATGACTTAATCGCTCTCTGCTATGGTTGTGGTGGCGGCGTTTGCTATGTCGCCTCCGGTGGTGACGGAGAGAAGAGAGAGTGAGAAGAAGGAGAGACGAGAGAAGAGGAGGAAAATGTTTGCCAGTTTGGAATGAAGTTGATTAGGACTTGAAATGATAATTGTATAATTAATATTTAATATTTAAAAATGAAATACCCGATTTTTGAAAAATGAACCTAATACCTCAAATTTGAAATTGAATCTTGAAAACTCTTATTTTTTTTGTAATTTCCTATTAATTAAAACGGTTTTATGATGCTAAGATCTAATCGGCCCAATGAAAAGTAACAGTTTCTTAAATTGTACAATTTAATGGAAATTAAGTGAGTAGTTTTAAGGCCCGTTAAAAACTGCATCTCTCTGTCCATGGACGTGAATGTATCCCATCAAATTATACACGTTCGGTTATAGAGAGGGAAATAGAGAATAATTTTTTGGTTTTCTTGTTACTCTTTTGGCATATTCAAATCTTCTGATTAATTGCTATGGATCATGATATATTTGTTGATTAATTTATTTATATGCAATACATAGGTTGTCTTATTTGTGAGGTTATGTNGACGTGAATGTATCCCATCAAATTATACACGTTCGGTTATAGAGAGGGAAATAGAGAATAATTTTTTGGTTTTCTTGTTACTCTTTTGGCATATTCAAATCTTCTGATTAATTGCTATGGATCATGATATATTTGTTGATTAATTTATTTATATGCAATACATAGGTTGTCTTATTTGTGAGGTTATGTTAGCGTATATATATAAAATGAAATTAAGAAAATGAACTTTATTGAACAGAGTAAATTTAGATATGATGTATTGTTGGAGCATTTTTTTGACGATTCATACTGAAATGTTTAATGTAGAAAAAAGATTTAAAAATAGTACATATAATGAAGATCTAGCACTAACGCTCTGTTTTAGATTATTGAGATTGAAACGTTATAACTTAAAAGAATGTTTTTTTTATTTTTTTATTTTTTTATTTTTTTTTTTGCAATTCAATTGATTTTGGGAGCCGAAAATCCTGGCAGTCAGTAGTTCTTTCGTAAGCTCAACTAAGATATTTTTTGTATAAAGAATCTTAGAAGTCACCCAACGGAATATAGTAGAATTGGAAGTAATATTATGAAGAACATAGTTTGTGATATTTTGTAGGAATTTTGTATGAAGGATTCCCTCTGTTAGAAAATTTTAATTGATTAAAATAATCACTTTTTTTGTCTTGCTCAAAAGTCTATAATCTCCTTTTATTTTAATAAGATAATGATGAAAAATATTTCACAAAAGTGGAAAAAACTTTAATAGAAGAGTGATAAAGTGGGAAGGTAAAATAAGAAAATAGTTTCACAAAAGTGGAAAAACCGGTCAGGTCGTGGGGGCAGCGCCCCTCGTGGGGATTCAGGGGCAACGCCCCCGAAAGAAAATTTGATTTTCATGTATGTATGAAATTGAATATTTTCTAATATTTTTAGATTAAATTATTAATAAGTGAAATTGTATTTATAGCTTGCGTGAAATGTAAATAAGTAGAATTATTAGCAAAAAAACAAAAAATAAAAAAGGGCACCGTTGCGCAAACAGGAAAGAAATTCTAATTTTATGTATGTCATGAAGTAAAAAAGTTTAATAAAAAAAAACATGCCTCCGCGTGCGGAGGCAAATCTCCGCACGTGGAGGCATCGTGCCTCCCAATTCCTCCGCGCGTATATATTATTTTATTTATTTATTTATTTTTCTCTTTCAAGCTGACAATTTTTTTTCTTCTTTAATAATAATAATAAATCACTCAAGCCTTTATACACACAAATTCATTTAATTTTCATATATCTTTTTTCATT
>CAIGRS010177000.1:0-12728 GCA_903798395.1 Fraxinus floribunda | reverse complement strand
AATGTGTGGATAAAAAATAAGTAAAAGTTTTAAGTTTACGTACAAAATATTTTATTGTGAAAAAGCGTGATTTTAGAAAAAAAGAGTTTTTTGAGAATGGTAGACAAAAGAGGCTAAATTCATCTACAATAAAAATGTAGAAGTGTAGATTTTTCATCATTTATAGAACATAGTGCTTAAAATTTGATAACCCTCTTCACTTCCCCCATGTTCTTTGGGGCACTCCCAAGGTTTTCAGTAACATGGAGGAAATGTGCAGAGAAGGGACTAAATAAAGAAGAAGAAAAAGCTAAAATGTTGTTTATTGTACTATGCGATGTTGTTGAATATATTATATCTAGTGTTTGGAAGTTACAAGGTATGATTTTACCTGCCAAATATGTTCTGTGTATGTCTCTGTGTGTTTGTGTTTGTGTATGTTTATGTATCTATGACTATATGGTACCTTGGTCGATCTTATTTGCTTCAAAGATGCATCTAGTTGACACTCAAGCTGCTCAAGATCCTTTGTTCCCAACTGTCCCAAATCTTCACCAAGAAAATACCTGACACATATGAATCAAGAAATTTCAGTTTCTTTTTGTACTTTCCAAATGAATAAGTAATGTATAAAATTAACTGCATGCATCTTTCTTACTTACCTCTGAGATTTTTGAAGCATCTCAACTCTTGCTTTAAGTTTTAAATACTCCTGGTACATGCTCTGCTTTGTAGAAGGAATCAGCTAGTTATTTTGGTTGTTTGGTCCAGGATAGAATATATACATTTAAAATAATTCCAAACCCCTTCCCCCAACCCAACCCCACTAAAAGAAATACTACCTGTCCATCATTGGAAGATTGATTCATTCTATGTGCTTCATAGCTGCATCTTTGATATCTTTCAAGGGTCTTGGGCATGCTGAAATAAAGACGTATATGTTCAAATGATGAAGGATAAAGAACAGAAGTTATACAGTGGTAGTTTCAACTTTTAACACAGGAGACACGAAAAATACTTCATCATGAGAGAATCTTGCATTGAAGTTTCAATCGAACCACTAAGATGAGGTGAAATGACATGGTATAGCAGGCAAAAGTCTTCAGATTAAGTCTCGCGTCGCTCATTTATAAAATCTGTATATATTTACCGTATTTGATTTAAAAATAACGTGGCATGCATGTGACGGTCTCTCCTATTAAGCTTTCAGAAGAGGCGATTCATCAAATCACAAATAGGACACCTCAGGGTTAAACAATGTAAACTAAGTTGTTAAGATCCTGGCGAAAATCAGTTAAGTTGGTCATATTTCAGCCTTGAGCTGAGTTTAAGTCATCCTAGCTCAGTTCGAGCGCAATGACTCTGCAATACTATCTCATTAAAATATCTTGGCTATAATCCATCTTTCTGTTGTCTGCATACAAAAAAAGATTTGAAGAAACTAATTTCATTACTGATTTTTTTTATTTTTTTGTATAGTTTCAACATTTTATCATTAAATATTAGTCCTTAATGCCTACGTCTCGACACATATGACAATAGCTGAAAGTTTTAAGTTTATCAGACAGAAAGGGCATTTCATGTTACTCTAATTCAGTTATACAAATAATTTTTGTAGATTGAGTTCCACACAGCCTGAAATTTCTTGCATCATTGTGTGGGAAAAAGAATCTCGTGTTAGAATTATAAACTTGATTTATAAATTAAGTTAATACATGTATTTTAAATTGGTTCATGTATACTAGGCTTTGCGACATTCATGCATTGTTGAGATACATGTATTCTGTGGATTCATGTACTAGTTCTTTCAGTATTTTGATATATTCATAAATCATTTCAGGAGGAAGAATATAATAATAGTGAATACATGTACTAGATTAGGAAGAATATAAAGCCAATTCAAGAAATGAAAGTCGAATGTTCTCTTGAGTTTATCGGCGTTTACGAGTGAAAGTATCACAACAATACTGCACGTATAAATTTCTTAACCTGCAAAAATTTGAGGACAAACCAAATCAAAGTGTAGAGTTTGCAGCATGATTTATGGCAGGAGACAGTATAACAGGTTTGTTAACTGTAAATTAAGTTATTAGGCCACAAAATCAAGATTTTCATTAAATAAAAACACTACCTTAATCTTCAATAACTTCACTAAAAGAATAGTTATTTTCTGACTCAGATCTCACTCAGTATTACAACAAAATCAAACCCCGAAACAATCTTATAGATCAAACAGCGAAGGACTCAAACTTATTCCCCATAAATAAACAAGTGAACGTCTATTTAATACTGTTAAACACACACACACACACACACAGAGTAACAGAGAGGGAAAAGGGGCATGCCTAGAGCTGCTGCAGAACTCATAGAGCTTGCCACGGGTGGAGAAGATGATGAGACCAACCTCGGCATCGCATAGCACAGAGATCTCATAAGCCTTTTTCAGCAGCCCATTTCTTCTCTTTGCAAACGTCACCTGCCTATTTATCTTGTTCTCTATTCTCTTTAATTCAACTTTCCCTCTCCCCATTATGTGTATTTATATATATTATGTTAGAACGGTAATCTGAAAATATGCTAAAAATTCTTACAAAAACAGATCTTTTTTGGATAGGCACATATATGGGATTGTACTACGATCTAATACTTTGTGCTTTTTTTTCCTCTTCTTCTTCTTCCACTTCTCCTAGGGTAGGAACTGCCCTTTTTTCTTGAGACAGGTCTTAGGTTTCCTGATCTATGAAAACATATACACACATATGTGTGTATATGTAGATGAAAATAGATGAAAAATTGATGCTTTGCAAGGTACTTTGGTTCTCTTTTCGTTCTGCAGTGTTTGGACGTTTGGCTGTGGAACCAACGGTTTCCTAGCCAAGAAGATATATAGTGGGGAATACTTTTGCCCAAAGGAATAAAACAACAATAAAAAGCTTTTTCATTTTCTTCTCATATCTAGGCTGGAATTTTTAGACCGCTACCGTAGCTTGGCTCGACATCTTGCCATGTTAACGGTGAAAAGTTTTTATTTTGACCGACCGCTGGGGGTAAGAGATCAATTTTCCATTGTTTTTATTATGTATTTGGACAAACTCAACCACACGAAGTGCAAAATATAGGAGCGGCATTTGTGGGTTGTTGGTGTGTGATATCCTTTGCACTTCGAGTGATCATGTTTGTCCAAACAGGATGACATTGCCTTTGCCATTGCATCAAGTTTTTATTTCGCCTATTGATAGAAATAATTAGTACCAAAAAAAAAAAAGGGAACCCTAGTTGATTTTCCAGTTTCTTCGTGGTTGCCTTGACACTATGTATCTCATTTCATTCTATTCTTGATACTTAAACTGCTAATATTTAGATGTTCTCTATGCAGCTGTAGGAGAAGTTAGGATGATTCTCCAACTTGGATTGTGAGTCTATAAATATATATAGATTATTCAAATGACATTGGAAATTCTGAGCATAAGCAACTTGCTCAATTGGTGAAGGATCTATGGTGACCAATTGACGTTTTGGTGACTGATGATTCGCCCCAGAGGTGTCTCATTCTGCTTGGAAAATATTAACAGATTGATCAAACGTTGTTCCTTCCACCTTCTTTGTTAGGCCTAACACTTGAAATTGCTTCTTTGTTTACACCATACGGCTTGAAATTTTCAAAATATCTTTTAGCGCGTAAGATGATAATGTGGGTTCTCATCCGTCCGACCAAAGAAGTGATGTAGGACGAGCCCAGCCCGCGTCAGGGGCATTTTCTTCATTTATCGCGACGATGTCGGAATAGGCTGAAATTTGGTAGACTGATTGTAAACGAGCCGAAAAATTGGACTTGGAGCAAAGCTTGAGATTTTGGGATTTTAGCCAAATTCCTTCATTTAAGCCTTTAAATTATTATTTTTAGTATATTTCGTTTTGATTTTCCACCATTTTTGGCACGTTTGATATTTTCCGCTTTTAGGATTTCTTGTAACGCTTATATAAAGGTCTTTTAGCAATTTTCGTTATATTCAATGAATAATATTATTTGAGTTCCAGAAATTATTTTGTTTTTTCGTCTTCTAGAACGATATCTAGATTAATTCGTCAATCAAAACGATATCTGATTTAATCTTCCATATTCCCTGTGTCAAGAAGGGTGTGTCGCTTGAGAACAAATTAATGACATCTAGCCACAATTGAAAATTATCGTGCACATATGGAGGATAGATGATGATGTTGCTGATTCTCAACAAGCATATTGTCCTCATCTATTTCATTGGATTTGTACCCTATAAAACAAATCACATGAATCTGCTTCAGGAATAATGCGATTGGCATTATTTTCACCATCTGCGGTCTCGTTGTGTGGATGTTCCTTGCTTCTCTTCGTTCTTGTGGTCTATATATAGTAGAGAGTTTGTTCAATTTTCAGATCTAAATCATCAAGATCGAACCTAGAACAATGAAAAGAGAGAAGAGAAATCAACATCAAAAAGAAAAAGAAAATTTTGTTACAGTTAAAACTAACTAAAGTAATAATCAAAAGTATCAATCACACTCTTTCGAGGGTGGCCGAGTTGATGGAGCGGGTGAATACGGAGATCGAAGGTCAAGAGTTCAAGTCCCCTACCAACACTTTCTTGGTCGAGCCCGTCGCACCGAGCTTGTCTAGTACGGTTTACATTTTCTGTGTGGTTTGCGGGTTACTACACATGAATAAATATTTATTCAGTGCGCACTCACGGATAGCAGCTGCGAGTTCATACGTCAACAAAAAAAAGTATCAATCACTATCAATATCATTAAAAACTCGTTGTCGATTTTATCCTGCAAAGAATAAATTATTAACAAGTAATATGATTATGATAATAGTATGGTGAACGAAGATTGTTTATTACGAGAGTTTTTAGATCCATTTTCCTAATTAATAACTAAGCTATTTAAATTTAGCACACATGAAAAGTTTAGAGTAAAATTCAATCATGCATGTGAAGAACTAGGACTTCACATTCATACATTCAACAATGCCCCTTAACTCAGTTTTCAATTACCCAAATTTTGTCATTCATTTCTAGGTTGAAAATCATATACTTATATATGAACTTAATTATGTCTAATTAAATTATGAACATATAAACATGCATTAATTCTCAAAGATCATCACATAACATTTTCATGGCGCATAAATTTTTTTGTTTATTATCATGTGTTAATTTATATTTATCTTCTAGAAAGCAATATAAATCACGAACATATTTCAAAGTTTTGAATTATCATTCCCAAAATTATTCTACGATCTCCATCTAGGTTTTAAGTAATTGTTGATCAGATTTTTTTATTTTCGAATATGAAAGCCGAAATTTTAGACTATTTAATTAATTATAATTGCTTATAGTCAAATAAAGCTTAAAATTTTATTATTTTGGGTAAACTATAATTTTTCCTTCACTAATAACTAGCCAAGCTCATAGTGTTTCTTTTGAGATAAAAATTTATGTAGCACGAATTTATAATTATTTTAAACTGTAAATAGATATAAATGAATAATACTATGAGTCCCACAAAAAGTATAAAATTTTTTTTTTTTTTTTTGATTTGATCGATTATAAATATTAGTCAAACTTTGGGCATAATTCTTGATTTTCTCATTATTCTTGTTCTAACTTGGTAGTTAATTTATAGTATGCATGTGTTTGGCCCCCATTTTTGTAGGAAGAATTAATTTTTGAATAGTGATTGATAGGAAAATGTGTGGTGGAAAAGTTTTAGATTTGTGTGTAATATTATTTTATTTGGAGAATGTGTGATTGAAAATGTTTACCGTACAAAAATGAATGAAAAAAAAGGAGAAAGAATGACGCTCTTAACTCATTTTTCAATTACCCGAAACTTGTCATTCATTTCTAGGTTGAAAATCTATACTTATATATGAACTTAATTATGTCTAATTAAATTATGAACACATAAACATGCATTAATTCTCAAAGATCATCACATAACATTTTCATGGCGCATAAATTTTTTGATTATTATCATGTGTTAATTTATATTTATCTTCTAGAAAGCAATATAAATCACGAACATATTTCAAAATTTTGAATTATAATTCCCAAAACTATTCTACAATCTCCATCTAGGTTTTAAGTAATTGTTCATCATAGTTTTTTTTTTTTTCAAATATGAAAGCCGAAATTCTAGACTATTTAATTAATTATAATTGCTTATAGTCAAATAAAGCTTAAAATTTTATTATTCTAGACTATAGTTTTTCCTTCACTAATAACTAGCCAAGCTCATAGTATTTATTTTGAGATAAAAATTTATGTAGCACGAATTTATAATTATTTTAAACTGTAAATAGATATAAATGAATAATACTATGAGTCCCACAAAAAGTATTAAAAAAAATTAAATTTTTTTTTTGATTTGATCGATTATAAATATTAGTCAAACTTTGGGCATAATTCTTGATTTTCTCATTATTCTTGTTCTAACTTGCTAGTTAATTTATAGTATGCATGTGTTTGGCCCCCATTTTGTAGGAAGAATTAGTTTTTGAATAGTGATTGATAGGAGAATGTGTGGTGGAAAAGTGATGAAAAGTTTTAGATTTGTGTATAATATTATTTTATTTGAAGAATGCGTGATTGAAAATGTTTACCGTACAAAAATGAATGGAAAAAAAGGAGAAAGAATGACGCTCAAACATGGGCACAACAATATAGGCACTGTTTTTAGTAATTTCTTTTCTTCTAATTATTTTTAATATTTTTTCCCATTAGTATCAGTTAAAATTGTATTTTTGGGCTAAATGTAGTCCATGTTTAACAATCATTATTTGAAAAATATTTTTTCTATATATTCATTTCAAATTATACATTCATACAATAAAATATTGTATGCATAAATTCAAATTTTTTTGTTTTTAACTTTTAATCACATATTTTCTTAAAAATTACTATTCAATTTATTATTATTTTTTCAAATGATGATTGTCGTTGCTAAAAACAAAAACCATTTAAAACTACATATAGAGCCCGTTTTGTGCACATTAAAATGAGATAATGTATTTTTTTAAAGTGATATGATGGGGAATATGTAGTTGAAAAAGAAGAAAAAATTATTGATATGATGAAAAATATTATTTTATTGAAGAATGTGTGGTTAAAAATGAATAGAAAAATAAGAATGAAAAAAAATAATGTGTCTCAAACGGGGTCATAATATGTTTCTGAAATAAAAGCCATTACGTAGCTTTCGAATGACCGCAGGTTGTCAGTTCCAACATAAAACCACCAAAACTTAGGAAGTCGACGTGTCAACCACTCAGACCATTCGTGCCAACGTGCCGACACCTTGCTTTTTTCCATTTATTGATTGGACAGCGGAATTGTACAAAACGGCACGTAAACTTTTGATAATGAGCTACAGCAATAATCCCCTGCGTTGCATCCCACGTGATATAAAATTATTATAAGTTAATTCTTTTTTAAAATTATGTCACGTAAAACGATTACTGTAGTCACTGTCTGTGAATAACATTATTGATTTCTAAATAGGGCAATGTTAGATGTACCCTTTAGATTACATGTAACTTTACTCGGGTCCACGCTTCCCCCTCACAATGGGGGGCCCGGTAATTATTTTATTCACCTCGGGCTCCTCACATTGTGAGAGGGACAGTGGGGTCGGATAACCCAAAAGGGTCAAGTAGCTTAATTCTTCTAAGTATGTCCATCTATTTCTAGTTTAACGATTTGACGGTTAATAAATCGTATTATCCAAAATTCTACAAAATAATGTGGTTTTTTACTGGTACAGCGGCCGGGGAATGATTCAAATGAACTTGATTTTCTCTGTTTCTATAAAATTGTGATTTATGAAGTTAATTAGTGGTGAATGAGGTTGAAAGATGGGCAAAACAAATTGACAGTTCAGAGCTCTATGGGGCCACCAATGTTGGAAAGAAGAATGGTTTGGGGGAATTATTGCCACCAATGGGTTGGGTCCACAGTTAATTTGTTCTTTCAGAAATACTTTGAGGCTTAGCTGTTGATTGACCTCTAGGGCAAAAGCATCATTTTGGTGTTGGCTATGAGAGCAATAATAAATCAGGACAAAAACTCGGAATATTAGATATGATCTTATTATTAATACGTGTTTAGATGGACTAGTAAAATAATGGGAGAAAGGCATCATTGTTGAAAGGATAGCAACCAAGATCACAAACTAAAAACCCTAAGGGCCTCTTCGATATGCCTTTTTTTTTTTTTCATGGAAATAGAAATTCCATTTCCCACTTTTGTCACGTTTGATGACACTTTTTTTTTTCCAAGAATTTGTTAACATTGGGATGTGACGGGGAGCAGTTCGAAGAGAAAATGAATCAATTGGAAAAGAGAAGAAATAAGAAGATCTATGAAAACGTGCTTATCAGATTATGCACATTTTTGTCGGATGAGGCTACAATCGCGTTGCGATGTAATAGAGGTAGTGGAACCAAAATGGGTAGTAATCGAAGATAAATTGATTGGTAAGGCAGCAAACAATCCGCATGCAAAATTTACTATTGATAAGTGTTATTGGTACGGAAAGCCCGAACATAAATCAAATCAGTATCCTAAACGAAGATCGGTATATGTGGTAGATATAGTTAATGAAGAAGATGATGATCGCAAGTATATCGGAGATGAGAAAAAGAGAGAGGAAGAAGACATTGATGAAGTTTATTAAGAAGAACAAGGAGATTTTGTGTGTACAGTGCAAAAAATCTTATGTTCGTCAAAGTAGGAAGAGTTGACTTAGTGTAAGTCTTTAATATTTTATCAAGTATCTAAATAGTATTAACTATTAAAATAACACCGCCAATTACATAAAAGGGCCATGAAATCAAAAATAAAGGGCAATAAAACGATCCAAAAGCATCGTTTTGTGTTTATATTTCATCATTGAAACTGTCCTATATTTTAATTTTTTAGATTATTTGTTTAGATTAATTTCATAGAGTTTGTCTTTGATTAGAATAGTTAAGATTTCTTATTTTCCTTTTTAACACATAATTATGGTTCATTGTAATTAGTTGTTTTTATGAATAAATTCGAGCTTTCAAATTATTCCATATTCATATGGAATCAACAAATATCTATGGCCAAACCATCAATATTCAGTTGAATCAATGAGTGTTTTGGAATATTAATCATCTTCCTTGTTATTTTACTGCATCAGTGTTATACATCACAATACAACTGAATTCCTAATAGAGATAGTTTGGTGTTCATGAAACCTAGATAGTGAAAATCATGCGATATGATGAGTTAACACGAGTGCGTCTATGAGTTATAACATTAGAACAATTGATAGATGTGAAATAACTGGATTGACAAATGGAGATGTTGAAGCAACAAATGGATAATTTTCTATCACCCAAGTTAGACCGTCCTAGAGGTGTAGCGGATGACGACTCAGATGGTGACGATAACATTTTTGATCCCTTTAATCTCGATTTGTGGATATTGATTTAATTTTAAGCAAAGATTATGATAGCTCGATTTGTTACCTAGATAACGGGGATGTTCGACAAGATTATATGAGAAAAAGATAATGATGGTACATATTGATGGTGCATCTACTTCAAAAATATGTTTCTAGTCTTGCAATTGTAGATAGTTTCACAGTTGAGTGAACTATTCTAATTGAGAAGGAACAACTAACAATTTTTGTTGAACAATTTGGTGACTTAGGGACAGTAGTGATTATTGTAGGGCAAGATCTCAGGTTGTAAGATTCCAAGGAAGAATTTTTTTGACCTAGAGAAATAATGCAGTTGGATAAGTTGATCCAATCAACCATCTTGGAACTTGATGAACAATAGCCACTAGGCTGAAATCATGGGCTAAATCCCTTAAGTCCGCCCATTTTTATGTCCAAATTCCATCGTTTAACCTGAAAAATTGGAACTTTTAGGGTCCGTTTGATTGTAAATGTGGAATTTGGATGGAAAGAAAATGTTTTAATGAGAATTGAATTGTCTAGAATTTGTTTTACTAGGAATTGTGTTTAAATGGTATAATTTTTCATCTGAAAAATGTTGAAAGTTTGGTATCAATCTGACTTTGTTTTTTATGAAAATTGTCCATTAAAGTGATAATATTTTTTACCATTGCGTCTAGCATTTGTCCCAACTGCCAAAAAAAAAAAGATTAAAAAAAAATACAATACCGAATACCATTCGTTTGGTTTTGTTTTGCATGAAAATTGTCAATAAAAGTGATAAAAAAAATTTATCATTGTGTCTAGAATTTTTTCCAATTGCATATAAAAAAAAAACTTGGAAAATCAAAATCAACCAAAACAACAAGAAATCTTTTTCCTCCAAAAGCTGGAAAGTAGGCACGTGGGTGGAGTAGCTGTCAAACGGTGCAAAACTTGGAAAATCGAAAATGTTTCATGGAAAATGTTGTCCATCAAACAGAGCCTTATTGTTTAGGTGAAAACTGATTTTTATGTGCGTATTTTCTTGTTTTAATTATTAGGAGATTTGTTTAGTTTAGTTTTCTAGAGTGTCTTTGTTTGGAATAGCACGTAAGGGTTACTTATTTACATTTAAACCCTCGATATTCAATTAAATCAACAAGTGTTTGGAGTGTTTATTGTCTTCCACATTATTACGTTCCATCATAAATCTGGACGGCCAAATAGTTCTCTGTCCAAACAATAACACATTGAATAGGACACTGATGTAGCCAATAGCCATTCATTTCCACATTGAGTGCCTAGTTCAAATTAATGGCCATGGATAAGTGAAGTACGAAACTGACAAAGTGGGGTTCTCTATGACCTTCATAATGTGATACAACGTGAATTACAATATGAATTACAAACATTTTTGTACCAATATAGCAGTGTGATTTCTAGGACCAAGCCTGCCTTCACTATAAACAATATGAATTACAATTCGTTTTCAGTCTAACAAATTTCACTAGTTACCGCTGTTATAATTTTTGTAATTTCCAAGATCTGCTGTTTCTTCCAGACTCACTATCTGTTACCGTAGATACTATCTAACCAACCAACTAGACTTCCCGATCTACCTCCTGTAGCTTCTAAGATCCGCTGTCTCCTTCCAGCTTCCTGATCTTCTTCAATTGTCTTCCAAGTGGATTTCCAAAAATCTCCAATTCTTTTGATTTTCCCGTGCTTATAGTTCAACCTCTCTCAACCTTCAGAAACTTTTGAAATCCAACTGAGAAAGTGTCTTCCTAAGGATATTTAGGAAGTAGGTGTTGGATTCTTTAATATGATATTTTCCCAAACAAGTGGTTATGATCTCAAGAAAAAAAAATATATGAATCACAATGAAAGAATATGTTCTGGATCTTTAGAGAAAAAGATGAGACGATGAAAATAATGAAAACCACCTTAGAAATTCGTATATAGGCTTGGGTATTTATATGAGAGGGTAATTGGGTTGAATGAGTCAGAAGAATCTGTTTAAAAATGCAACTTAGGGTATTTCGTATAAACCCGTCGCTCGAGCGAGAGCCGGGCGATAGGCGAGTGACGAGGATTCTGTTTTTGTCGCTCGAGTAGCGTTCAGGCGATATGCTAGCGAAAATGTGGCATCGTGTTTCTCCTCTTTTTATATTCGAACCCTAAAATTCATAACCAAACTTATACAAATTGAACCCTAGGTCCTTGACTTTTACAACAAGTTACAAATCTGTCATTTTGTCCACAAAATCGCCAACACTAAAAACTTAACATTATCTATCCCAAATTCTTGATCTACAAAATCTATTGAGAAAGAAAAGATCTATGAACTCCAATAATCTAAGTTAAATTACAGTTACTGTGAATAAGCCTAAATTCAATTTTAGGCAAACTAAAGAAGTGAAAGAACAAAAAGAAATTATGTGGTTTGATGTTTGCCCTATAATTATGAGCAGATACAGGAAGAGCCAAATAAGCATGAGCATATACATGAACTTAACTAATAGTCAAAATAAAAGAATACAAAAGAGTACAAAATACTCGACCCCAAAACTTAATATCACTTGAGACAAAAATACCAAAAGTTCCAATAAGAGACAAACTCTCAAGAAGTATAGCTTAACTTGGAATTTGAAAGAAAATAGTACAAAGGGAGGTCATTTACAATGGAGCGTAAAACGAGAAGTTTAACTTATCCCAAATGTAAAAGTTAAATCTTATTTGGTTATTTTATATGTAGAGTTGACTCTTCACATTTATAATTATATTACATTTTTATACTAGTAATAAGCAAAACTCGATGTCGAATATAACTTTTGCTATCTTTCATTTCTTAATACAATCATATTACACAAACAGGCTCAAAAATATGGTCAAAAATAAGGGGAGACATGATTGGAAAGTTAAAAAAATAAAAAATAAAAAACACTCAAGTAGGAACTAAGAAATTAGTCAGTCCATCATTTCCCTACTTTTGAGCTTGTTCAATTATCATTATACTTAGGGGTGTCCAAAAATTTCAAACCGAACCCGAACTGAACTGAGCGGTTCTTCATAAGCTAAATATCCGAACGGGTACCCGAATCGAGAACCGATGGGTTTGGGTCGGGTTTCTAGTCTAACCAAGAACCGAATAAGAATCGAAACTAAATAATTTTTTTATTTTTATTGAATTAATTAAATTATTTTATTTTTTAAAATAAATTAACAAATTAATTAAATAAATCAGATCATTTCATAATTTTAATTTTGAAACCCAAATCATTTTAAAGCCCATT
>CAIGRS010176928.1:0-10718 GCA_903798395.1 Fraxinus floribunda | reverse complement strand
TTACATTATTATCATCTTCAACACATACAGCAGCTACTTGAGATGTCAAAGGAACATTGAAAACTCTTTGATCTAATCCAGGATGACATCTTATTTGTATTTTATGATTTTCCAAATTGGTTATATGACTTAAAGATCTAAAGAATTTACTGTATGGATTTATTTGTAAGATTTGAATTAGAAGAATCAAAACATATACTAATAAGTTTTTCGAAATTTTCATGCAATTTTGAATTTCATTTTCCGTATCATAAAAGTATAATTGCATATAAGTTGACAAATTATTTTTTGGCATGAGCTGATTTACATAATCATATACTTGTTCTTGAACTCTAAATGTATAAATATCTCGGTATGATTGGAAAAGATCCTTGACATATTTCACACCAAATGAAGTAAATGCAAANTAAATATCTCGGTATGATTGGAAAAGATCCTTGACATATTTCACACCAAATGAAGTAAATGCAAAGTGGTTATTATATCTACGGAATAGTTTTTTGAATTCCATACATGTAGGTTCTATAGAAGTAAATAATTCGTACAATTCATTTGGTAAATCAAGTATAAAAAGTTTGACTTTTTCATCGGAGTAACAAAAACCTTTAGTTTCTCTATAAAACTTGTATGCACCACAATATTTACAATAGGCACATGTTGGTAACACAAATGCAGTAGCTGGTATATTGAACAAGTTATAAATATTTGTAGATTGTTTTTGTGAAGTAGAAACCTCAGGATAAGAAACACTAGAATTATTAGTTTCACATAACATAAAGTTATTTATTCTTTTGCGATGATCAATACTTACAGTCAGAGTTTGATTCCTTCTATTTGATTGTCTTCTATTTTGTTGTTGACGAATGAAAGTATTATATGATTTGCTTGTGGTTTTAGAAATATTTTGGACATCAGACTTGTCACTAACAGATGTTTCCAGATAATCCATGATGATATTGAATTTATTGTTGTCAGAATGGAGAAGAAAATAATGTATTGTCAGTGACAATTAACAAATAATAACAACATTTGTATAACTATATTATATGGGAAGCATAAATTTGAAGTCATCAAATAATATATGATAACAAAATTCAATACAATTGTTCTATTAAATATTCATGATATGACATTCAAACACAGTTATGAAATATTTTTTTTATATTATTATATATCATGAAACGGAAGAGAAATTTAACAGAACAAACTATTTTTACAAAGGGAAATCAAAAAGGCAAAATGTAGAGCACAAGCTCCACATTATACGGAGCAGTGCGGACACTGCTCCGCATAATGCAAAGCACACTCTGCATCAATGAGGAGTTTGGCCTCCATGTGCTCCACATTATGTGGAGCTGGTACTCTGTCAAATATTATTTAATTGTGATTTTATTTTCATTCCTCAATAACATTTTCATTATTTTTCTATATACTCTCTTATCAAATGAACGTTAATTACAAATCGAACCTCTTTTGACATTTATGGCCACAGCTTTTTGTTTTTTACTCAGAAACATTTTCATATATATAATCTAAATCTATATAGAATAATTTTACTAAATGAGAATATAATTCACGAATGAAAAAGCAAGAGGAAACAATTAGGAACATAATTCACGGATGAAGAAGCAAGAATAAAACAATTATATAATAAGATAAGATAAAAATAAGAATACAAAGATTTAGAAGTAACCACATTAGAACAATGTTGAATTATCGGCCAAATAGGAAGCAAATCTTCAGAACTAACCACATTAGAACAATGATGAATTCCCACAGAAACACAAAACAAATCCTCTTAATTTAATATAATATTCGTAGACTATGGAAAAACGATAACGTTAAAAGTTTTTGGAAGCATGAAAGTGGATATGGCGATTTGTGTGAGAGTAAAAAACTTTGGAATCACAGAAGTAATGAATATGACGATTTGTGTATATGATTGTGAATAAATTACTAATTTTAATTGTGTTGCCTCTCTCACATAAGATATTTATAGGAATATATTTAAAATATCAACTGGAATTGAAATATCAATTAGTCAACAAATAACACCAATTCACGGTAGTGAAATCGGATGAGAACATGGCAAGTGTGAAAACTTATGTGACAAAAATGAATAGTGAAACAAAGGATGCTTCTTTTAATAGAGGAGTGATTATAACTTAATTTATTATATAATATGTTATGAGGTGAAAGTGGAAGTGGAAGTGGAAGTGAAACTGAAAGAAAGAAGCGAAAAATGGGAAAAAAGACAAGATCTAAAGTTTGGGGGCTAAAATGCAAATACTCAAAAGTTGTGTCGAAGTTCACAATGAAGATTAGATAATTCTAGGGGTCAAATGGATACAACTAAAGGTCAAAAGGAGTGAAAACATATCAATTTTCAACCGCACAAAGATGTCCAAATTTTTAATTGGAGATTGAGACCCATTTTTGGCCCTGTAAAAGTTCGAATTGAAAAAGATCTATCCTATCAAAATTGTATCCCTTTGAGTTATCTTTCCAAATCATTTTGAATCGCCTTAATCGGATATTGGGAGCAAAAGTTATGATAAAAATACTGAAGCAGAAGCGGAGTTTGGAACAACGACTCAGCGCCCAAGCGCCGCGAAACCAATTAAAAAGTTTGGCCAATAATTTAATGATTACTTGAGTTTCTTACAAATCAAGAAGTGAGTTTGAGGCTTAGAACAAATAATAAAATTCGATAAAGTAGTATAACCTATAGTGATACCTATACAAATTATTGTGATCGTAATAGGAATTCTTAGAACTGAATTTCGTTTAACTAAAGGTAATTTGCATAGAGATATGAAATTGAATTAGTTAAATAGGCTTAATGAGAACTCGAAATAGGTAAATTGAATATCATAGAAGAATTCGATCGAACACTACATTAGGCTGGAATCTAGAATTAAGAATTGAAGTGATCATTAGATGAACTTGTTTTGCCATAATATTCCTTACATATTCGAATTATCAATTGTTGTTTGCATTCTGTTCATACTTTCCATTAGTTTTAGGTATTTTAGTTCATAAAAGAAACTTAATATTTACAACTATTAACATTCTTTATTTGTCTTTTATCAAATAGGAGTTAGGAAAAGTAGATTAAGACTAAAGTATAGTTCTCGTGGGAACGATAATCCGGACTCAAAAATCCACTATATTACTTGTTACGATATCGTACACTTACGATATAAAAAATGAAACAATCATCATGGAAGCAGTAATCAAGCACATCACCTCCGTGCATGAACTCTCCTCTCAGTGCATTGGCACTTGCATCATACGGTCGAACACTCTGTTAATCAAGCAGACATCAAAATACAATCAAATCTACTAAAAATACTAAAAAGTTCAAAATCAAGATATAAAAATGCAAAATCCGAAAAAAAAAGAAGCAAAAAACAAGTGACCTTATCTCAAGACGAAACCAATAAGTAGTAGATATGGTTTAAAAACAGGAGATTTGATATGCCATCGGTTATGCAATCACAAGTTAATGTCTTATTAGCTCATCTGCATGAGTAATAATATTTATATGAAATCGCCGGAGAATTTAATATGTCCAAAGTATATAATTCAAGTTATCAGGAAACTTAGTCGATCAAAATACAATGGTATACTCTACAAATTTTGGATTATGCAATATCATCGTCTTAGTGAATATGTATTTAAAAAAAAAATGATACAAGAATGATTATATGTGCTTGTGCACTTGTATAAAGAAACCAGTATCTGAAATTGTCATTATTGATATATAAATTGATGATTTTATATTACTAGAACTCATTCGAAACTTTCAAATTCATTTGATTAGTTAAATAAAGATTTTGAAAAATTCAATTTTGTTTCAACAGGCAGTTCAATCATTTTTTTATTTTTATTTTTGACGTAGAAACCCGCAGCCACTACCCGTGAGTGCGCACTGAATAAACTTCGCTCCAAGTGCAATAGCCTACAAATAACACAGGGAGATAAATCGCACTAAACAAGCCCGGTGCGACGAGCTCGACCGAGGAAATGTTGACAGGGGATTCGAAACCGACAGTTCAATCTTTTATCCAATTATATTCTTGTTTATCATATCACTTGTATAGAAAAAGTCCTACAAAAAGATTTCATATATATGAAAAAACCCGAGTGGGAAAAAGTCACTTTTTTCTTATTAAGGTTTAAAAAAGGCATTCCTTTTGCAATGGATGTCTATAACTTCAAAAATATTTACTCTTAATATAAGTTTATGATTTTACTTTGGTACGTTACAAGTAGTATGAGACTTTTGAAGAGAGTAGTATCAGCTTTTGCCAATGTAATTGCATTAAATCATCGTGCTAACTATAATCATCGAGTAATTGATGAGTATCATTGGCACACAAAACATGAGTGACATGATACAATATTTCTTATATTTGAAATCATGGGGACTAGCTTTACTTTTTAACGACACAACTGTTACTTTAAATGTGTTTGCAATCCTTTTTCCTTCTCTGGTATTTTTGTCTCGTCGAGTCTCTACCTTTCATTTTTTATTGGAAGCTTGTCACTGTTCTCAATTACGTCTTGTCCTCCCCATTTTCGCATGCGCTCCGTTGTTTGTTCAACCTGCAATTTGTAGTTTCTCAATACAATTATAAAAAGGATATTTGGCAAGATTAATTTTCAATGAAAATGAAACTAAGAATTGCCAAATAATTATTGAAAAAAATCTTCTTAAAATCCAAAGCAACTTTTTTTTTCTCTTTTGCTTAAAAAGTAATATATATAAACATGTTTGAAAAAGGTTTCTTAAAATCCAAAAACATTATACCATTATATGAAAAACATTCTCAGCAAAGTAGAAACACTAATACGAACCTCCTTGTTCCAGTTGGTTTTGTATAGTACCAGCAAGAGCAGCAACGTCTGTAGGGCTACTCCGGCTATCATGCCACCCCAGAGGCCCTAAAAGAAAACTAAGTCATAAAAATTGCTGAAAAGGAAATTCAATTTAAATGATGTTGAAATTTGATATGATGCAATTTTGACAGAGAGAACATAAAATTTTTATCAGACTTGAAACAATACGATTCAACTCATTTTGGTCTGGATTACAATTAATGGCAGTCTGGATTCGGAGGAAGAATTATGCTTTTGCCACAAGATTCTTGTTGTAATTGATATCCATATTCAAATTTTGGATGCACGATCATATAATATATAGGTTCAAGTAAAAAATTACTTACCATCACTCCAAAATCAGCCACATAGCCAAGAACATATCCGAGAGGAAGACCAAAAATGTAATAACAACCCAAGTTGATGTAAGCAACTAGAGCTTGCCACCCACCTCCAATGGCAACACCTGCAAAATGGCTCCGAAAAAATTACTTTGGGAGAGGAAGGGAACACGATACTTAGAGATAAGATGCAGCATTTAGATGTCGTGTTTGATATAATAAAGTTGAATCAATACCTGATATCACCGGTTGGACGCTATTGAGAAGCATTGTAATTCCAAGAAGGATTGAAAGGCGAGAAACTGCACGTAGCATAGTTTCGCTACTCGTAAAAATAATACCTAAATGATTTCTTGTAGCTAGGACAACAATCATGCAAAGAATCCCAATCAGGAGTGATTGAAAGACGGTGACATAGACAGAATATTTGGTTGCTCTTGGACGTCCAAACCCAAGCTCATTTGAGACGCGAACACTGGAGTGGAGAAAAAAAAAAGGCAAGTGAAATGTTAGTGATGGTAGACAAGATTTACAACATTGTCTATCTAATTGCAGTTTGGTACCTTATAGCATTAATTAAGTGTAGATAAGAATCTCAGCTTCTTACCTTATAGCAGCGTTGACTCCAATGAACAACATAGTCTGCCACCCATCAATGTTCATGCTGAAAGATTAAACCAAAAGAAAAGATTAGTATCTAATTGAAGAGAGAGGAAAATTCCATGCACCTTACTTCCAATTTCATTATGACAGGAGGATGTACAAGGTAGACTTATTGAACTCACCAAATAGAAAGGGAACCAACTGCAGTCACGGCATTGTCAAGGTCTCCGGCAAGGACAATGATGCTCATCATATACCAAATCTCGAGGCAAAGCATGACGGCAGATGCAAGGGAGAGCCTCACAAAGGCCCAAATATCGTTAAATGCGGACCAAGAAAATCCCTTCCAACCATCCTTGCACCAACCAACCACATAACCAAATTGTGCAAAGGCTGTGATCCAACCCGTAAGGTCGAATGCTATGGCTGCACCATATGTTCCCCAGCCAAATACATAAATGAAAAGCCAACACAGGAAAACTTGTGAAACCAATGCAATCACTGCGATCCATGCAAGCACAGAAACTTTACTCTGGGCTTGAAGAAACTTCTGAGTCGGAAAAGTGACAGCAAGGGAAAACAGCTGAGGGAGAACCAGAAGTGTAAATACTCCTGCTTGATTTGCTATCTCATCTTTCTGTCCAAGGAGCTTCAGAATTGGGGTTGCAAACACGTAGAGTGGCACCAGGACGACACAAGTGGCGAATAAGATTATAATTGAGCGTTGCATATAAATGCCAAGCATGTGAACTTGTCCAGCGCCAAAGGCCTGACCAGCTAGCGTCTCAAGGGCACTCCCCATACCAAGCTAGACATATTGCAAAATAAGAATCTCGATTTGTCTCAAATTTCAAGATAAGGGTGCCAATGCAGTGTTTATAAAACACTGAATCATGAAAGAAAATCATCCATGATGACATTGACAAGAACAAACAGAAAAGTCAAAACGTTGACGTTTTGTATAGAAACAACGTTGTTTCTTTGACCAAAAAAAGGCGTCGTTTTGCTGTAGGATTTTTATTCTTTTTTGGCTTCATTTTCTACACTTCTCGAGTTCAACCTTAGCAGCAGCTCTCCAGAACCTTCTCCATCATACTTCAATATGCTATTTGATCTCCGATTATCGGCAGTGTGTCCAAAACAACCCTAAAATCATGATTACGGGTTTGTTGTCTTGTGGTTTTCCATAGTAATTTTTATAGAATTGGGTGATTCTCCGCCTGGGTGAAGATATCTATTAATTTTATGTTTATCTTATTTGGAAAGCTTTTTTGGTACAGCTCAAAATCGAATTAAAATTAAAAATATAACTTTGATTGGATATCACTCGTCTAATAAAAGTCAACAATAACGGCTAATTTTTCAATTTTAATCCGATTTTAATCTCTACCGAACACACTCTAATTGTTCCAAAGATCAGTGAACTTATGTTTGTCTTCGATTGCTTATTGAAATTGAGTTTTGCCTTACTGGCATATCTTCCATTTCAAACATCTAACAAAATTAGTGACATGGCTGATTGAATAAACACGTGGTACCCTGTCACAATGTTAAAATTTGTCATGGTTGACTTTTAGCCATTAAACTTTGGAAAATATCTTTTATTGCTAATTGAACTTTGAGATTATCGAATTTTGGCCACTAAACTTTGCGATGGTCAAACTTTGGCTATTAAACTTTGAAAAACATATTCTATCGCACACTATAAATTTGGATATAATTAAGCATTTGTTTATCCCCCTTTAAAACAAAACTTTTTAATTTTTAACCATACATTTATGCAGTAAAATATTTTACACGTAAACTTAGATTTTTTTTCTCAACTTCTTAACCACAAATTCTAAAAAAAAAAATACTATTTAAAACTCCATTTTTTTAAAAAAATAATGACCATCAAACATTAATTTTAACAATAAATATATTGTGTGCTTCATTACAATTAGTAGTCACTTCCTTTGCACATCTTTGCAAGCATTGTGTATCATACGATGAATAATTACTCAATTACAAAGTAGTTAAATTTAAATTTAATTTATTATTGTTGAATTTTAAGATATTTTCATTAAGTTTTACAACGAAAAATGAATTTGTTGTTAAATAAAATTAAATCCAAATTTATTGTGATCGTTCGCCGCTACTACGGGAATCGCTTTTGCTTTCTTTTCCTCTGGCTACTAAGATCCATAGAAGACGTTTTTCGAAGTTTTGTGACAAAAACTCGACTATCTCAAAATTCAGTGGCCAAGATTCAACTATCTCAAAGTTCAGTAGCCAAAATTTGACCATCTCAAAATTCGTGAGCATTAGAAGATATTTTTCAAATTTTAGTGAGCAATTGAAGACGTTTTCCAAAATTTAGTGGCTAAAATTCGATTACCTTAAAGTTTAACAGCGTGACGAGCGCCACGTGTGCATTATGTGAGCCACATCACTAATTCAGTTAGATATTTGAAATGAAATTTAGCTAATGAGTAACGTCCAACATTTTTAAAGTTTAGTGACCAAAATTCGACATCTTAAACTTCAGTAAGCAATCGAAAACATAAAACTACGTTCGGTAAGCATTGAAACAATTAAGTCTCTTATTTGAATTTATTTTCTTGGATCTCTTTTTTCCTTCGAGTGCGGATCATCTTTCTTTTATTTAGATTTCTCATAGTGTTTATACATTTTGATTTCTAGGTTTCATTTTTGTTTCATGGTTTTATTTTTTAAGTTTTCTTTCTGTTGGTTCGACTCGTGCTCTACACTTTGCTGTTTTTAGATATGTCACAAAGTTGTACAGCTTTCTATTTTTTTTTTTTTTTTTAAATGGCAAGAAAAGTCTCTACAGATCTGTGCTTTTTTGTGTCTTCGATTTATTTTTTCTTGAAGTTTCATGAGTTGGCGCCTCATGTCCATAACATTTTTAACTTATAAGTCAATAATTAATTTTAATTATATCCGTCACCCAGAACTGTAACTGAGACAAACTATACTATCGCAACATCCAAGAATCTGAGATAAGAACAAATATGGGGGTGGAGGAACTGACCAGGAGACCCAAAGAGAAGGTGCAGACGACGGAGAAAGCAATAGAAAAGGCGGAGAGTTCAATATCTCCGAGATGCCCAACAAACATGGTGGCCACGGAGTTAGTTCCATACTGACACAGAATTTGAAAGGCTATTGGTCCGCCTATTCTCCATAGTTTCGCAGACTCTATGCAGAATACTTTCCAACACGGTTTAAGCCCTCTTATTGGGAGGTAATCCCCGTCGTCTCCGATGAGCTGCAACTCGTCGGCCTTCCTATCAAGTAGCGGTGCCACCTCCATCTCCTGCGGTGAAGACGAGAGCTAGAAGAGATGATTTAAAGTAAGTGGCTCCTGTGTCGGGTCTTCTATCAGCTGAATTTCAGTTTAGAGTGATGACACGGGGTTAAATCCACCTACGCAATTTTACTGTTAGCCCCATGAGTCGCGTCAAAATTTTCATTCTCATTTATTAACTCATTTTCAATCACATATTATTCAACAAAATAATATTTTTTATCACATTAATAACTTTTCCTTTTTTTTTTTCCAACAACACATTCTCTATCAATCTACTATTCCATAATAATTCTTTCAAAATAATGTGACTCAAACACACTTGAAAAAGAAGAAAAAGTAATTGATATGATGAAAAATATTATTTATTGAAGAATGTGTGGTTAAAAATGAGTAAAAGAATGAAATTTTTTTTTTTAATGTAGCTCGAATTGGGGCTAAGTATCAATATGATTGTCTAATTTAATTTAATTTAATTATGATCATTCAATTTTATATTTAGTGTCATCATAGTCGTTCAATTTAATTTTACTTTATCATTATCATACAATTTCATATAATGTTTAATCATAATTACCTAATTTCATATAATATCTTAACCATGGCCACACAATTTTATTCTTAGCATTTTCACTAATTCGAAAATGGGTGATACCGTAATTTTGTATTATATATATAAAACAAATTTTAAAAAATAAAAATAATTTTTTTTAAAAATTTTAAAAACGTTTATTTTAAAATAAGTTTTTGTTTTATTTTTTTAAGGAATTTTTTTTGAAATAAAATTTTTTTATTTTATTTTTCTAAGTAACTTTTTTTAAAATAAGTATTTATTTTATTTTATTTTTTCAAGCAACATTTTTTAAAAATAAGTTTTTATTTTTTAAGTAACGTCTTTTTTAAATAAGTTTTTATTATTTATTTTAAAAAAGTTTTTAATTAATTTTTTCTTTTTAACTTTTTTTAAATTTATTTTATATATATAATACAAATAGTGAAAAGAAGTTAGGTGATCATGATGAAACGTTATATGAAATTGGATAATTATTATAATATTAAATATAAAGTTGACTGATCATGGTAAAACGAAAACAAATTGGGTGATTCTGATAACATCAATGATAAAGTTAGGTGATTATTAATGTATTTAACTGGTGATAAAACTATAGGACAGAAAAGGAGTTGTCGATCTGAAAAAGTTACAATTTCAACGTTCAAGCACATGGGATGACTGAAAATGAATAAAGAATTGGAAATAATATATTGCATAGTTTGATTCCACATTATTTATATGTTAAAATAAATCAAGTTGATGCCAACCGAGGATAAATAAAATAAAAGAAAGTGAAAACTTAGCTGGTTGGATCTTAGTACATGTTTGACACATCGCCCTTGTTTGAGCCCTATTTTATCAAGAATTCATTTTCAATCGCACATTTTCCAATAAAATAATATTATACGTAAATCGAAAAACTTCTTTATTTTTAATTATACATTATCCAAAAATCACTATTTAAAAATACATTTTTCTCTCAAAATGGAGGTTCAAACAATATTTTGCACGAAAATTCAAAAAAAAA
>CAIGRS010176913.1:0-17047 GCA_903798395.1 Fraxinus floribunda | reverse complement strand
TTTTTTGTAATTTCCCTTTTTTTTTGTGTGTGGCCCCTAAAAATTTGTAGATCAGCAGATGAGTTTATCCAACGGTAAAAGAAAAAGAAAAAAGAGATAATAATTATTTTTAGCCCTTCTTTCGGATTAAAATCAAATTAAAATTAAAATTAAAATCATACAATCAATATTAATCATATTTTTTATGAACCCTAAAACTTTTCAATCACACATTTCAAAAACTTCCATCACAATCTATTAAAAATATAATTTTAATCAACACAATTAATTGTTAATTGTTAATTTATTTTCAACCCAAACCAAACTGAAAAGAAAAAAGATGAGAAGAAAGATAAAAATGCAATGAACGGAAAGTAATTTAGGAAAGAGTTGAGTCTTAGGGTACAGGCAGGGTAAGGGTTGGCAATTTTTTATTACTATGGGCTCCGCATGGGACCCACCCTTGTGAGGATAGGTAAAATTTCGGTTAAAAGGTTTTTTGTACATAGTTTTATTGTTTAGAAAAGAACTTTAGAATTATATGCGCTTGTATTTCGAGAAAGGCGTGATCCTGTCAACAACAGTCTATCCTTAAACTGAATATCTAGAAATTGAATATGACGAATTTATCTCTCTAAAAATAAATAAAAGAAAATAACAAAATAACAAAAAGTATATAAAAATATTGTAAATGAAGTAGGAATAAACCTCATTTAAAACAATTAAATACACGAAGAAGAATTTAAAAAAATTGCATCTTCCTCAACTAATCTCAGTAATAACCTATTTCTAAATTGAAAAAAGAAAAGCAGACCATAGCAATAATCTAGGAATCTTGTCAGATATTTTGACATAATGTCGCTTAGCATTTCATCACTGTTTTAAAACACGATCAATTTTTTCATCAAATTATTTACCGTCCCCTCGAATTCTGTTACTGCACCCATTAAATTTACGCAAAATGCAGAATCAAGCCAACCACACATAGGGATAGCAAAAAAACTCGCTGACTCGGACGGTTCGGGCTCGATTACAACGAGCCAAGGCTCGAGCCGAGCCTCATTTTTTTTTGTCGGACTCGGCTTTGTTCGGCTCGAACCCAAAAAAGCTCGACACAAAAAGCTCAAGCCAAACTCGAGTTTTTTTTATTTAATTTATAACATGTAAAAACTGTACAAATTTTAAATTTTTTAAATAAAAAATGTAGATTTGACATAAAAATAAAATAAAACCCGAACCAGCTCNTCATTTTTTTTGTCGGGCTCGACTCGACTCGGGCCCAAAAAAGCTCGGCACAAAAAGCTCAAGCCAAACTCGAACTTTTTTTATTTAATTTATAATTTGTAAAAACTGTACAAATTTTAAATTTTTTAAATAAAAAATGTAGATTTGACATAAAAATAAAATAAAACCCGAACCAGCTCGATTCGGGCTCGGCTCGGCCCGCTAAGGCTCGGACAGAAAGCTCGAGCCAAGCCTCATTTTTTTTTTTACCGGACTCGGTTCGGCTTGGGCCAAAAAAAGCTGGAGTTCGACTCTAACTTTTTTTCTCGACTCGACTCGACTCATAGCCACCACTAACCACACAAGTAATTGAGTGACAAATTCATCTAGGCTCACTATCACAGCAACAAAGTCTCAATTGACACAAAAATTTGCTAAAACTCGCCCACAATTAAGTTACACGAGTATATCTTTAACTGATTTTGAATTTTTGATATTAATCAAGTTAGGAATCTCTCTGGCCTCGACATCAATCAAGATCACGATGAGTGTCGAGATTAGAGTTCCGATCAAGATCACGACGTGTGTCAAGATTATAGATCCAACTAATCACCAAAATACTATAATCCACTCAAAAAGTTCAGAGCAAGCCCAAGGTTACAAAGTTCTAATAGAGCAACATCCTTCAGTTTATTCAAGCACAGAAAATTTTTCACTCAACAACATTGACAAAATTTTATTCTTCCATTCAACATCAAACCACATTTCGTTAAAACAAAACAGTAATTGACACAGTCAACACAGTATTATATCTCTCTACAGCTCAGCTTTGTTAGCCTTGATGTCCTGACCGGAGTTCCCTTCCTCGGCAATGCTGATCATCCTCGGCTCCTTCTTCTTCTCCTCCGCCAGTTTCGGCACAGTAATCCTCAGTACTCCATTCTCCAAATGTGCCTTAATATTCTCCATGTCTGCATTCGCCGGCAGCCTGAACTGGCGCCAAAACTTCCCAGTAGTTCTCTCCGCCCTGTGCCACTTCTCGTCCTTCACTTCCTCCTCCGTCCTACGCTCCCCACTCACCCGCAAAACCCGGTTCTCCTCCACCGCTATGCTGACATCCTCTTTCTTCATTCCGGGAACGTCGAGGAAGATTATGTGGGCTGTGGGAGTTTCCTTCCAGTCGGCCCGGGCTAAAGCGAGGGCGTCGAGTGTGTCGACTCCTTTAGGGATGGCAAGAGGGGTTTGTTCGAGGATCTTGAAAGGGTCATCCGGTGGGAACATCATGTCGAATATGGAGCGGGTGTAGGGTACCAGTGCGTGAGTTTTGGTTGGCAAAAGTGCTGCCACCATAGCCAATACGAGAAAGCTCATAAAAATTACTCTTACCTTGTCCATCTCTTACGAACTCTGAAGCAGAAGTCAAAAGCTCTCTTTGAGTGTCTTCTTGCGTGTGATTTATCTGGCTCAACTGAGGAATGGAAGAGTGGAGATGGGACTTATATAGGGGAGGAAGAAGACGAGAGAATTGTATGTATTTTTCTGGATGGTTCCGTATATTGTTGGTTGGTGAAAATGCATTATGGTGTTTTGTGGAAGATGCTTGCTACTTCTGGAATGCTCACGAAAAGTTGAAAACCAAAAGGATAATGGAGCGTTAAGCCGTTAACATCGGATGAACATGTTTGGATTAAATTATAATTAAATATACTTTTTATCTTACTACTTCATCAAGATCTTGTTCGGTACAGTTTAAAATCCAATTAAAACTCAAAATATAGTCTTTATTGGTCTCATTCGTCTAATAAAAGTCAACAATAACAGTTAGTTTTCCAATTTTAATCCGATTTTAATCTCTACCGAACACGCTTATAAGTTACCATTCCCTTATTATTTACACATTTATTAAAAATTCGGGGGTTGATAAATAATGATAATATAAATATTTAAAAGAAATAAAAATGATCTAAGAACAAATGATACACTATAAGTCCATAATTGAAAAAAAATAAAAATCAACTATTTATTAGTGTCTCCACAGTAATATTATTTTGTGAAATTTGAGAGATGAACATGTGTGAAAGTCGAATGGTAAATCGCTGATTTGAAATTTAAGTTAGGAATTTAACATTCTTTATTTTATTTTTCTTTCTACATTTGAATTTGATTATGAAAAATGCTAAGTGTACATAATTATTGTACATAGGGGTGTCCACAACCCTCACATGGGACGGGCACACCCCTTTGATTATTGTGTTACATATTGCCGTCCTTCACTTCCTCATATTAATGTGAAAAGTTCAAATTTATTTTAATTAAATTTATTGTCTATTTCATTTCAAAATCCAAATCATAATTTTAACAACGAAATACACAATAAATTTGAGTTTTTGAAATGATGAAAATAACTTAAAATTCTACAGAAAATATGTTAAAATTAAATTTAATTATTGCGTAATTGAGTAGTCATTTCTTGTGAAATCGACAATCCGAACTCGTTTGTCCACTGAATTACTTTTATGTCACCCGTGCGCTTGCATAAAAGTTTAGTGGTCAAAATACGACCACCTCAAATATTTTAACATTTTTTTAACTAACAACATGTCGACATCATTTTCATAAATTTAGTGGCCAAAATACTACCACCTCAAATTTTAGTGAGCAGTTAAAGACGTTTTTCAAATTTTAATGAACAATCAAAAACATTTTTCAAAATTTAGTGAGCAATTAAAGACATAACAATTTGTTAACATCGTGACGAGGTGTCACTTGTGTATTCTATTAACCGTGTCGACGGAATAACGTCCAACGTTTGGATAAGTTTAATGACTAAAATTGAATATCTTAAACTCCAGTCACCAATCGAGGACACAAACATAAGTTCAGTGACCATGGCATAATTAACTCGACATAAGAGAGGGGCCCATTCGGTAGAGATTAAAATTGAAAAATTAGCCGTTATTGTTGACCTTTATTAGATGAGTGTGACTCAATAACGACTATATTTTCAATTTTAACTGGGTTTTAATCCCTACCGAATGGGACCCTAATCACTATTCTCCAATAGGAAGAATTAAAGGAAATATACCATCACAGTAAGTATGTTCCATAAGAAGATTCAAACTCGGTAGGCATAGAAAAGCCAAACCAAGCGACAAACGGTTAATAGAGTGCACGTTTGATAGAATGCACGAGCGTGCACGAAGAAAACCAGCATATGTTTTTCATTAAGATGTAGCAGCATCAGATTTGCGGCTTGATGAAAAAATTATTTCACAACACCGAAGTTGTGAAGAACGATGAATCAAGTGGCAACAATAGGAACATAGTACTTCATTTAGCGATGACGTTCTTGAACTTAGTGATGCAGTCTAATGCACGTTTGAACTCACTTTCTTCCAGTGCAATTGTGAAACGACAGTAACCAGGAATTCCAGTCCACGCAGCACTGTTGATGCATAAACCGGTACTCAGGAGCATGGCTTCCCTAACATTTGAGTCGTCAAGCTTGATTTCCCTAGTACTGGCGCCATTCTTGATCTTAACGTTCTTGCCAAGATAAGCAGATGGTTTTGCTACAATTGACACACCAGCTTGAGCTTCAAGTACCTCCCAACCACACTTTTCGAGTGTCTGTTGTGTATATATATCACAAGAACTAGCATTAGATGATGTGAAGGAAGGAGATGATGGAATCATGATTCAGAAGGATAAATTGTGTCATTTATCGGAGACAGATATAACTTGGCAGCACAACTTAAGATAAATAATTAGAAGAGTATGTTTGGCTAAGCTTAAAATGTTTACTCTGTAAGTAAATTTACTTGCAAGTAAACAAGTAAGTTTTCAAGTAAATACATTTTTTTATTTTATTGGTCAGTTGAAAATAAGCAAGTTATTTTCACAGTAAGATAACTTTTTTTCTTTTTTCTTTTTCTACTTTTAAGTAAATAAATAAAAAGTTACTGAAAAAGGAACTTTTTTTAAAGCATGGCCAACGTGCTTTTAGTCAAATCAGGGTCACAAGCAGTAAATAAGGTTGCCCTTTCAATGTCAAGTAATTGGACAAACATGGACTTTAAAATGAGCTCAACACTAACATGCTGTTGTTATCAGTTATTAACGATGCCTCAATGGAGATGATAACAGACTGCTCCAGTTTCAGCATAATAAGATATAAACACAAGGTTCACATAAAAGAAAAAGAAGGATGAAGATCTACAATCAGTATTTATCAAGAGAGAATTAGTTTCTAACATGAATGAACACTGTTCCTTAAATCCAAGACATACCTCTTTCAAGTGTTTGTATCTACTTCCCAGAAGTTCTTTCTTCTCAGCAATAGCATTCAACAAGTCCCCGGATTTCGCCTCTTGAAGATCCAACAACTTCTTCAGTGTGTATTTAATAGTACTGTGAGGCTTACTTAACCCTCCAAAGCTATGGAATGCATCCACCAGAGAAGGCTGGTTTAGAAGAAGAAATCCAAATTTAATCCCGCCAGTAAGCATCTTAAAAAATAGTCCCCCAAGAAGAGAGACGCAAAAATCCGGGTTGTTAGAGGAAAGTTTCTCCATAGTAGCGCTTAGATCCAAGCCATCACAGCCTTTGGAGTTAAATTCCACCCCCGAGAACGAGGTATCTAGTACAACCCTTGCCCCAAACTTTGCACATACAGTCAATAAAGTCTTTATCTCTTCATTGCTGTAAACCAAGCCGGTTGGATTGACAGTTGGACCAGAAATGTAGATCCACGGTTTATGTACATTCTCCAACGAACGTGCAAGAGTTTTCTCAGTCAACTTGAATCCGACTTCTGGATTGGTTTGGATGTTGATAACCTTTGCTTTTAAAAATTTTGCAGCAGACACATAATTCCCATTTGAACCAGCTGGGAAGCAAAAAGTCCCTCCCTCTTGAATACAGCAGAGTACCAACTTATTGAACAACGCCACCGGACAATCTGCATATATGAACTCTGTATTACCATTAGACGGAAACCCGAAACTAAAGTGAACCAATTGTTTGATCCCGCCCGTGACATCAATTTCAGACTCTGCAATATTCTGCCTTGCAAAACTCTCGAAGATGGCAGCCTTAACTGGTGTAGTTATGGGCAAAAAACTTTGATCTACATCCATATGAATCAGGGGAGATTCGTCTGTTTCATTAATTGATAACTCAGCGGAATCGAGGACTGAGCTAGCAGAACTAGAAAAGCCAATCGCCTCTTTAGCTTTTGCCTTCTCACCTACTCTCTGATGACAGGATCAAAGAATCAAGCAATTAATAAGATTATCCAGTTAAAGCTTATGTAAAATCATATTTTTTCTTGCTCTACCCTGCTGCCACAATCTCCCAATGGCTGAATAAATAATGAATTGGGCATCTTATTACATTGACAACCATATGAATAGTGATCTCAAGACATGCTAACCTGTGCAGGTGGATGTCGATCAGCAAGCTGGAAAGCTAGAAGCTCATGGAAAAGACAACCATAGTAATACTGACTGATTATTGCAGTATTTCCTTGTAAAAGTTCCACAGTCTTAGACAATGCTCTAAACATTGTTGCTTCTTCTGATATAACAAAAGCTACTTCCAAATCTGAATAAACCTGGGCAAAGAAAAATGGTAACAGGCATTGGATAAGTATAGAAGTCCTAATAAGTTAAAATTGAACTGGTACATCTTTTGAACATTTGCATGACTAGTGAATTACAGATATCACTGATAGAGACTAAATAAATCCCATTAAAAGATGTTTGAAGAAAGATACCTGATTTTTCAGTAAGCCACAAACAATTGCTGCATGTGAGGGAAGAGGAGTTCCAGCAAGATATTTAAGGACTCCATTAGAAGTGGGGAGGCTAGATAGCTCGAAATGATCTGATATATCTAAAAACAAACGACATCCAATTTCTCTGGTGGTATCTAAAAGATGCTCAAATGCAGCGCTAGTGACGGACTCAAATTTAGCTATCCCAGAGACCACCACCAGTGGCTTCAACTTCTTAATCAACTCTACCATCAAATCTGATTGGCGTGGGGCTTCAATAACAGTGATATCTTCCTCTGAAGTTTTTGCAGCTTCGGTCTTCTGCAAAGGAAAACAAATTTTAAACTTATCAAAAGAAGAATTTGCACTAGGCAACACCACCTATAATTGAAATGGAATTTTCGACATTCTTGCCACAATACATATTCAATATTAAAGATGATGAAATTTCGTAAGATGCCGACTTTTGGAATATCTGGTGGATTTCAGTATGAATGTCAATCTATCCATTTCGATCAGTGTACTAAGCAAAATGGACAAGATCGTGTGCTACTCAACCCAAAGTATGAATTCCCCCAAAATGGACCTAGAGCGCATTCCTCAATGTTAACATTATCAATAATAAGTTTCTGCATAAAGCATAATCTGTTCCAAGTAGATATTCAAAATTTGAAAACAAAAGATTTTATGAGAAGGAGAAAGTAAAGGAAAGAATTCTTCATCAGTGGAATCAGTTGTTAAATATCGGTAATGCACGTTTGTATTACCTAGATAAATCTCATTGACCTTTACTTAGTGGTAGTGAAAATTGTCATGAACCTCCTCCTCAGAGGTAAATGCAATATGATGCATTTTTTCTATTCTAGTTCTCTACAAAACAATGCTTTTGTTTTAATTTTTAACGTGACTTTAGATGCTGCCTCAAATATTTATAGATGTAAGCAAACTCTTAGAAGAACAGAAGACGACTTCTTGATGTAACTTGTAAGCAATTATAAATAAGCGTAGAATGAAAAAACAACAGAAATAATAGATTGCATATCCAAATGACTTCCAAGCACCGTACCTCAATGCTTAGTGATGTTAACCATTGCCTAGGTAGATGCCGGGTCAATTGTTCGTCAACAATGGCAAGTCGTGGTGATAACAAGCGTAGGGCACTTTCAATTGCGACAGTCCTTGAAGGAAATACAACAATGTTCTAGCCATAATGAAAAATGAAATATGAAATTAGATATGCAGATAAATAGAACTTTAAAATAGAGAACATGAATCATCCCTTAAACGCCAAAGTGGAGGAAAAATTTTAATTTATTTTTACTTTTGTCTTGGTGTGGTGGGTAGGTAGTCAATTACAAAAAAAGACTGAACGATAAAGCAGTATGCACCCGTTAAAGGGCGAATCACCAGTAGAGTCTTTCTAGAGGAAGGAAAGCGGTATATTTCAATATGTTTGGAGCGAGAGTGCGTCAAAAGGGTTCTATCATACACAAATCTTCCCTTCTACACCAATCACGAGTTTTTATCTATTCCTCTCGTAAGATGAAGGTTCAGGCCCAACTATATTAGGTTCTTGTAGAAAAGGTCAGCCAGCTTAAGCATAATTGAAGAGATCTTTAAATAACACCTATAAGTCAGAAAAATTATCAAAAAGCGTCTTAAAACACATTAGCCGTTGAGTTCCTGGCTTTCAACAGAAGGAAAACCTCTAAAGCAATTCATGAGAACGAAACAATATATTAGACAAGAACAAATGCTTGTACCTGGAACTCAATGAAACTAATTTGGAATTTAGAATATTAAATGAATAACTCATCCAAATATAAGTTAAATTGAGTATAATTTCACATCATTACAAATTTACTATAAAAATAGCTTGCAAAATGTCTTTACGAGTTTTGGCAATACAGAACTAACCACATTCAGATCTCTCTTTGCCAGTGGCCATAAGTATGCATTTATCAATTGTTTTCTAAGAAGAGACATAAGCCATGTACTTTGTGCTTTGACTCAAACCAATTCTTGAGGCCCCTGTGGTCATCCCCTTCCCTCCCAGTAAATGATTTAGTTTAGGGTTGTGAGGTTTCAACAATCATAGGTTCGACTTGATCTACACAACAGCAACACTCAATGCCACTATCTTGCAAGTTGTGACAGCTGAAGATAACAAAAGCCTCTCCTTCACTTCTTCTTTTGACACGAGTGGCTTTTGACTACAGAATTAACAAAAGCACACAGGGTTGCAGATCTACAAATTTGGCAACATTCGCACACAATATCTTTATTTAAGTTGAACCATTTTATTTACACATCACAAAAATCACAAAGCACCAGACAATGACTGATAAAAGAATGACCGTCACTGGAAAATTGGGCGAGTACACTAATCAGATGCTTTGGAGCCTTCATCATTTTTTTTCGAGCTCTGTGTTCATTTTTAGCTGGCAGAATTTAGCATTTTTTCCACTTGAATTGGTCCACACACACAGGACACAACATATTTAGAAAGTTGTTGCTATTCCCCATAGATGCATGTCATGTAAATGACTCTAAACTATTAGTCTCGGAGACGTTCCAATATAAAGTACAGAAAAAGCTGTATAAATTTTGAACAACTAAAACAGCAGCGATCTATTTATGCAACTTGAATGACATTAAAAGGAATATTATACCACAACTAAGAGATACTGAGATATAGTAATTTCCTTACATCTGCAGTTAGTGGAATACGGTGGTATGTTCTCATAAAGGCAGAGATGAGACTGCGGAATCGTCTGCTTCCAGCAGGTTGCTCGTAAGGAAAAAAGGAAATCTCTTTTAAAACATTAGTGAGATGAGCAAGGAATGGAATCTTCTCATCAGCAACAGAATCATCTTCAAAGGATAAATCTAAGGAGCTGCTGATATCATCGAATCCATTCCTGAGAAATTCGAAAATCTTCTTTACCTGTCAGAGCAGTTAATGAGTATTATGCTCATTTTCGCGACTGAATATTATCACCACACTCGTGATATTCTGTATGAACCTAAACATTCATAAATAGATCGTACCTGGTTAGGTTGATGAAGTTGACAACTGTAGACCGATAGAGCATGAGAAATACGGCCCCCGGCTTTAGCATAGGCCCACGCTGTTCGGGCACAGATTGGCTGGTCCCCAACAAGCCCCATGAAAAACTCAAAACGATGTGGACTGTTCTTTTCAATTTCAACCAAAGCTGAAATATCTGTGTCAGCAGCCTGCAAGAAGAGCTCTCTAATTGTTTGCACTTCTATGGATATAAATATTGCAATAAAGTTAATGTACCAACCTGAAGAATTTTAGTCTGCCAAAGCTTATTAATACGGAGACCACGGCGCTCAAACAAACGTTCACATACAGCTTGTCCTGGGCGACCTCCCATATTAAGGATCATAATCCCCAAAGGTTTTATTACAGAAATTCCTTCTTCAACAGCCCGTGCAATGAGCCCCAGGCCAAACTGGTCCTCCACAAAGCCCTGAACATAATAAAATAGATCAGTAAAATCAACTCTTCTGCTTAGGAATAGACATTATCCAGATAATGTGTTTAAATACAGTTTGAGCAGATCCGTGGAAAGCTCTGCGGCAGTGTGTTTGGTTGCACGATGAAAGAAATGTGAATGCTAACAAACGAATATTTTCAGCAGGAAATACACAGTAAAATCTTGAATTCAAACTGCTGGAGTAAAATGAAAAGGGCAACGCTTCTTAATTATGACGGTAACAACAGTCATATATAGAAAATAGTTATGCATAGAGCGCCTACAATGAAAAATTGAATGTGATATGATAAGATGCAACTTCTAAGATTAGACTGATCTTTCGATTTTCTGCTCCATCTACACAAATTTTCTTCTCAAAAGAGGTAGTTTTTTTGACCAAAAACTCATTTAGTTGGTTTGCTGGAATCTAGATTATTCAGGTTCTAGAACGCAATCGTTATAAGTCAAAGCATATCAAAAGTACTAATATAAATATTTAAAAAAAAAATTACAAATATAAACAATTTCAATGCTGCGAACAAGAATAAATGTTAGTTACAAATTTCTAAATTTTCATAACACAATCTAAATAAAAGGGCCTTGCAGCATTTTATTGCACAGAACATATCAGAGATAATATAAGGCTGGATCCTCTAGTAGCTCTTAAAGTATCCTATTACAATATAAAGGAAACAACCTTTATACTTGGGCATGAGGACATCAAATGCTAACGTGTTAAGTCGAAATTATACACCAAATAACAACGGCAGAACAGATTTATCAAATAACCTGGATAGCACAATAGTTGCTTAGAGAATGTAGGAATTCTTCGCTGGCATTTTCTGTAATCATTTTGGACATTGCATCGGGATTAGGGTTAAGAATCTGCAAGGAAAGAAATGGGAAAATACATATGTGAGAAGATTCTGTCAAAAAAAATTGGATAACCGAAAATGCATCAAGAGCATTAGTCACACAGAAAGGATGCTCTTTAGAAAATACTCGGAATAAATTTTTCACACCTGTGGTATGCATCCAACAATTCGTTCAAGTTCTATGTGATTATCCCTGCAGTAAGATAGCAGATCGGATTCATGAAACTCGACCCTGTCAAGTAAAGTTTTTTTCTCCCCATCGTAAATTGGCTGGCCACTGTCGTCCAAAGCATTTAAATACAGATTTATCCATGATATTTTTACTGCTCTTGGATTAATATCGAGCCCATAAACCTGCAAAATGATATTTGCGCACATTTAGATGCCTCATTTTCAGTCTTCAACAAAACCAGAGATCAAGGTACAAGTAGAAAGATAATGACATTTAAATAAGACTGCATTTGGAGGTTTTAGGAACCAGGGACCTTTAAGGGTGACGACTTTTCAGCAATTGCAATGGATATCCATCCATTGCCACAACCAAGTTCAGCAACTGTCTTGTCCTTGAAAATGGAATCTGGGTGCCTGTTAAGTCCCTCATAAAAAGTGAAGGACCAGTCTTCTGGTATAAAGATGCTAGGTATGACCATCAGTGTTAGTTTCTTTCTCTTCTCGTAACCTGAAAAGAGCAAAAGGAAATGTCAATGGAGCAAATCACAAGTTACACTTCCAGTTAACTATTTGCATACATGTCAGAGAAGGTATCCTACAGCTAAACGGTATGATTAATCTATGATCGGCATTGCACCTAAATAGAATTAAAGAAAAGCCATTGCTAAAGAACTAAGCACGCTCACAGCAAAGCAAAAAATGATAAGAAATAATCCAGTAGAACATAATGGGCAATTAAGGAATCCTAGATATTGATGGATCACTAAGAATAAAAAATGAGTTTTTAATTAGCTTTTATTCTTGAAATCAGTAGGATTCCAATAGTCAGAGTGTTTAAGTGAAAATTCAAAGATAATATCTTCTGAAAGTACACAAAAGAACAAAAAGAAAGATCAGGAACAGTTATAGATGTGTCCTAAATGCACATCTGGATTTCTTAGCTCGTTTTGGGCTAGAGAGGACTCTATTGACCGATTTTGCAATCACAAACATGGCTACCACGTTAAATGCTTTCAGAAATTATATCACCCTTTACATGCTTTGTGCTCTGTCTGGGTCTAGGATTTCATGGAGGATGGTGGAAGGGAAAAGTGAAATCGGTGAAAACTAATTTTCATCTCCTTCTCCTATCTAACTGAACAAATGCCAACTATAAAAACATTTTGAACATAATGAAAAAAGAAAAGAAAAGAATTAAATGCATGAATTAACCAATGTCTCTTGTAGTTGTCTTTGTGCGTGCATTTACTTACTGTTTTATTCATGAGCCAAATTTAGCCTAAATAATCAATCAACCGAATTCATTGTACTAATAGAGCTTTAAATTCATTTCTTAATAAACCAAAGTCAATAATAAAAATACTATTGGACCTCTTGAACGATTCTCTCCTGTAATTCAAATAATCAGGATTGTGTAAATTACAAAAAAAATTCTCAGCTGAATAGACCGATCCTTCCTAAACAAGATTCAAGATTTCTTTTAACCATGAAGTTCATCCACGTAGAATTCAGAATGAAACTCTTAAAAAGTTCATTCTTTTGGTTATCGGGTCCCATCTTCCGATTTTTTTTTCCTTTTTACTTAAATTTCCTCATACAAACGCTCCACCAAATTACTACTTAAACCATCAAATTCTCTTAGACTCACACATCCGTATTATACACAAAAACACTATAAATACGGAAACACGAATATAAGCATTTGTATGTATAGAAATGGAGGGTGGACCTTCATATTGTTCGACGTAGATGTCCTGAATTTGGAAATGGTAAGTCTCGAGGCACTTCTCGGACGCTTCTTTAGTGTCGAATCGTTTATGGAGCTCCGCAAGGAAGATCCGGGCATCTTTTCGAGTATTCGGGTTCTCCAGTCGCTCCAGGAGTGATCGGAGCGCACTGTACGCCGCGTCACCGGATTGTTGACACTGCTTCAGGAACTCCTCCATCTGATACCTCACCGCGCTCGTAGATCACTGGATGATTATGCCTTTGACGTACCAATACGAGTGTATGTATACACGAGAGAAAAGTGCAAGAGCAGCGTAAGAGCATGTTTGGCTTAATAAATTAATAAATATTTTAATAAGTAAATTACTTCATATCTAAAAGATAAATTTAGCCCATATTTTTTAAAACTTATTTTTAACGACACATTTCATGGTAGATGATTTATCAACTTTTCAATCACATACCATCATTTGATACAGATTAAAATCTAATTTTTAATAAATTTTGATAAAAAATTATTTAAATTTAGATTAAAATTCCTAACGAATATGAACATGTTTTATCGACTTTTATATAATAAAAAAAATGGAGCGTGCCTCCTTCGTGAACGTAATGAAGCTGCTAATGAGTTGGCACACTGAAAGACAGATTTTGGAAGAAACTAAAAATCTAATTTTTATCCGAATGAATCATGGCTAAGAATTGTTTTTAAGAGTAGAGTAAAAACCAAAATGTTCAAATATGCTGGAAGACAATATTTAAAAATAATTGTAATTCTTTAAACCCTTGTTTGACATTCATTTTTTCTCACTCTCATTCTCATTTTTTTCCTCTTTCTTTATCTCAATCACACATTCTATTAATAAAATAATATTACACATAAATTCAAAAATTCTCCTTACTTTTTAACCACACATTCTTCCATCAGTCACTATTCCAAATCAAATTATTCTCTAAAATGGGTGTCAAACACAACCTAAATATAGTCAAACATGCTTTTCGTATTTAGCCTCATTTGTTGACGAGGACAAAGTAGTAAAAGGACTAAAGGAGAAAAATAGAATAAGTCATTGCGTAATCATGTTGGCCATTTTATGTTTCAAAAGATGCAATTTAACGGTTAGTCGGCACTTTATAATCATTTTGTAGAAATTGCTGTTTTCCTAAAAAATAGCTGATGTGACTCTAGATTTGGCAGAGTCAATTTAGATATGACAAAAATATTAGTAAGAGATATCAAGGTGATATTTGGTAGAGATTTTTTAGAATAAATTTTATGAAAAGTTAGAACTATTCTCTTTATATTTCTATTTTATGTTTTGTGTTTTGAATTTTAAATTCATTTTGAATTTTGTGTTTTGAATATCTATTTTGAGATTGTTGAAACGTGTTCTTTTTGACGTTTTGAAAAATTATTTTCAAAAATCAGAAAATGGAAAATGTGTTCTCTTCGCCTGTATTTCCTCTACCGTTTCTCACTTCACCGACTCATTGACGTCTCTCTCTTTTGTGCCTCTCTCTTCTTCCCCTCCTCTCTATCTTCTTTCCCTCCTTCTTCACTTCTGGTTGTTGGTTTGGGTGTTGTGGTTGGATGCGGTGGTTGGGTCGCGACGCTGCGATTGTGGCTGTGGTGGTGGTTGGGTCGCGATTTTTGGCTGTGGCGGTGGGGGTTTTGGCTATGGCTATTTTTGCTGTGGTTGGGTCGCGATTCTAGTGGCGATTTTGCAGTGGTTGGGTTGTCATTTTGGCTGTGGCGATGGTGGTCTTTCTGGTGGCGATTTTGGCTGTGGTAGTGGGGGTATTTCTGGTTGGGTTAAGATTTTAGCTGTGGCAATGGTGGCCTTTCTGTTGGCGATTTTGGTTGTGGTGGTGGGGCCTTTCTGGTGGCGATTTTCTAGTGGTTGGGTTGAGATTTTGGTTGTGGCAGTGGGGGTTTCGGTGGAGATTTTGTTGGTGGTGGTGGTGCAGTGGTTGGTTCCAGTGGTGGTCGGGTGCGGTGATGGTTGGCGGTAGTTGAAAATAACGAAATCACGTTTTGGAAATTTTTGTCAAGTTATAATTGAAAACGCTCAAAACGACAAATTTGTTGTTTTGTGTTTTTTTTTTTTGTAAATTTTAACTTTGTTTTCAAAAACGCATTTTCATTGTTTCGAAAAATCGAAAATAGAAAACGACTTAAAAATGACAAAGAGAACAGCCCCTTATTTTTCGAGAATAAGCAATTAAAACGTAAAAAAGGTTATATGTCCATTAGTCCAAGTGTAAAATTATTTTAATAAGGGAATACGTAGTTAAAAATAAAATTTAAAAAATGAGGGTCAATCAAGTTGATTATGTCTGTAAAGAAATTTAACGAACTTTACTCATGCATTAACAACTAATGTTTAATTATTAACTACACATTTGTGCGGGAACAATGATGTTCCTCCTAAAAGTTACTAGTAATTTTACGAAAACTCATTATATTCTTACCATACTTTTTATTAGGTATACCACATTTACAATGACGGTTATTCATTTAGTTAGTACATGTTGTTTTTGATAATAGTTTTTGTCTACATATTTTGTTAGCATAGGAAAAATACTTTGTGAGAGATCCTTCAGTTGTTTCTCCTCTGTTGTACAACTTGCATCTTCACTTGCCATAACGGAAATTTTGTATTGCGATCCAGAGCAGAATTTCATACTTCAAGGCTGCCGTTAATAACAAAAATCTCGAACAAATCACAACCAACTGTTTTGATACTACTTGTTGGAAAATAAAAGTCAGTCACTGAACCTATTTTTGTGGAAAGTTGGTTTCCAGATTTGATAATTCATTTTCCCATGCTTTTTAGGATAGATTTTTTCAAGTGAGAAATAATTATTTTGAAGAACGCGTGCATAAAAAATAGAAAGAATCAGGACCTCATAGCTGTATAATTGAAAAAAAAAAAATTTAAAAAATACAAAATTATTTGAATATTAAGATTAAGATTACTTTTGCATTTTTAAAGCATAGCCACACACTTATGTTTCACGTTATTTGATGAACTTTTGCGGTTCACGTGATTTTTCTATTAAATAGTACAATATGTTTCACGCGATGTTTCTTATAATAGAGTTTGGCAAATTTACTATTTAATTTACAAATTTGAATAATGATGAATCTGTAAATAATAAATATGTAGTATTATAAATGTATAATTAAAATTAATAATTAACTTTAGTTGATTTTTTTTTTTTTGTAAATTAATTGTCAAAGGCTAAGTTAATTATCTTGAGTCTATTATCTCACTATTTACAACACTCAAATCCCAATTAAATAAAACATGGTAACACGACATACCAACAAAATGTTCTCACTAATAAATAAATTGTGCAATATTCACAATGTGTTATTAACAGTGTTCATATCAAAATTCTGAAAGACATATGGCGTGAAAGTCAATCTAAGCATAGGCATAATAAAACATTTATTTATTTTCAATACAAATTTAATTATTATAAATCAATCAATAGATAAAATAACGCATACCTCGAAAATTTATAAAAACGTCACACACACACGTAATTTTTTAAAAATAATTCTCAACATCATAAATTCTCAAAACAACAATACATAGTTCATGAGTAAAGAAATCTATGTTTATAAGCTAGATTTGAGTTGTGATGAGTTTTTATTTTAACTTTTTTTTTTAAACAATGAAGCGGGTAGCGAACACAAAATGTTTAAGGCCAAATTTTCTTCATCATATTTTAGTTTCAAAGTCTCAAAATCAGCGACGATCTCCTTGAATATGGTCATA
>CAIGRS010176912.1:0-28555 GCA_903798395.1 Fraxinus floribunda | reverse complement strand
GACGCAGCTGTGCGATTTTATCACATCTATGTACCTCCTCTACTCGGGCTTCGGGACGTCTCCTGACGGCATGTTGAAGGAACTATTTCGGCTCTAATGCCAACGACGTGACGGAAGATTATAGGAAAGACAAAGATCTACACAAAAAGAACTTCAATGAAGAAAAATTCAAGCAAACTTTATTTCATTCAAAAACCTTCCTGTCTCAAGGGGCTTACAACGTTTAAATAGTGAAAACCTAAAAAATTTCGAAAAAAAAATAACATAATAATAAAAAAGGCTAATTTTTTTCAAAAATGAAAAAAATTNCTCAAGGGGCTTACAACGTTTAAATAGTGAAAACCTAAAAAATTTCGAAAAAAAAATAACATAATAATAAAAAAGGCTAATTTTTTTCAAAAATGAAAAAAATTGAGATAATGACAGATCTTGATTCTCCTAATCATCAAGATCTCCCCCCAACAAACGAAAATCAAATATGAATTTATTTGACTAAGAAATTGCCAAAACAAAAATTATCATAAAAGAAAAAAACGTTTAATTGAGAGCCTAAACGACGAAATTTGCCCAAAATTTAATGTGCATCAGAGCCAAGGCCCTGAGTTGTGATCATTGGTCTGTTTCCAATCGAATTGGACTAGCAATTTGTCAAAAAGGGACAAACCCGAAGAATCATTCTTTAAAAAAAAATTTCTCGAACCATTTTTAATAACATATTCTTCAAATAAAATGATTATATACTTAACTTCAAAATCTTTTTCTTAACTTTTAACTACTAATTATTTTAAATAATTATTTTTTATAAATTGTATTCTCAAAAAAGTAGACTCAAACATGGCTTAGTTGTTGCACCACAGCCAAAATTGACTTCCCAATTGTAAGAAGTTATTATAAAATGGCAATGGCAATTAATTATCCTTTACTCCCCTTTTCAACACCACACACATAGGAAATTTTTTTCAAAAAATGGAAATGAGTTAAAGACGAAAGATAAATGGTCAATTTGATCCCCACTGGTTGGCTAACTAATCTATTGGATTCCAGCTAAAGGCATTGAATGAAAGAAGTTAATAGGGATGCACATAAGCGAGAGTAGTGAGTGATTGTCTGCTTCGTATTTGGTAAGTTGATTCGGACTTCAATATGATTCAAGATGAGAATTTTTTTTTTTGTAAAATTTATTAATTATTCAAACTAGTATATTAAATAAGCCACTAAAGTCCATTTGTATAGTTCGTTTGGCAGAGTTTTTACTTTTTGTAGAAGAGATTTTCGAGGAATATATCTTGGGCCATTTTTTTCGAGCCAGACAAAATACTTTCATAAAATTATTCGAACATGTTCAAAAACAGTTTTTGACTCTTTAAAATCATACCTAACGGGCCCATTATATCATTCAAATATTTTTAAATAAAACAAACGAACTTTCGATTAAACTACCATTTGAGTTTATGTGTGGTTCTAACCTAAACACAATAGGGGGTTTTGGTGCTAACTCTAACATGTTTATCGATAAACTTGTGGAGTACAAGGAGAGGACATTTGTAGATTAAACAAATTGCTTCGACTAATGCATACATTCTTAATATCACTTAAATGAAAAGCAAAATCTTCGCTTTCAACGTGATCGATTTAAACGTACTCTACATACAATTTATCGTGTCGAGTTATTTGAATGTAAATTATCTTTATATAAAATTTGTGGAAGAAAAACTGGCCAAGTATTAAGACAAGCAGCCATTAGCCCTCTCCTAGGCTTGTCCATTCCCATTTATTCTCGATGCCCACATTAAAATTAATGTGTTCGGCTATTTGGTAAAATTATTAATTTATTCCAACAACCCATTTATAAAATATTTGCAATTTATATTTTCCATTTATAATCCATAAAAATAAAATAAAAGAGCAATAAAACCCACATTCTAATAAGTACATATAGAATTAAACAAATTTAATATTGTCTATTCTTTTTAATAAATAAGAAATTCTTATTTATTATATTGTATAGTTATATTTAATACGATAAATAATCTAACGTTCGAGTCAACTTGTTAGACCCATCGAACATGCAATAATGTTTTAAATAAAAATAAATAAATAAATAAACAAAAGATTGAAATAATATTTTTCTCTTTTTCAAAAACTGCAATTTGTTTGTAAATCAAAGAAACAGGGCCAAACATGAGCTTTTAACAGTTGGATTTCCAGCTGGCTGATGGTTCCATGTCGTCAACATGGGCCCACTTATGATACGCTGAATCGGTGCCACCTGTCCTCTTTCGGCCGGTTCAATTACAAACCACTCCACGTGGCACTGTTTTTCTTTTTTTCTTCTACTCAAAATTAATCTTAGTTTGAACTATATATAAATATGCGAAACTAAGAGGGTAGTTGATTATTTCTAACTTAATACATGGAAATAACATTAAGCTAGGGTAGTTAAACAACAATGTAGCATTTTTTATGCCTCGAAAAACAGGGGTCTGCCACATGTAATTGCTTGATTAAAAAATATATATGAATGAAAATAATTCGATAAATAAGATAAAATTTAACGGACAAGGTGTGCAAATCAAAATCGAGCTAATCTTTATCATGAATAGAACGTAAAATTAAAAATACAAAAGAAAACTTATTCACGAACGATAAAATATTGTTATGGTTTGGATTGGAATCATCAATCAAAAGATAATTCGATAAGTTTAGTAAAGAAGAAGAAAGAAGCTAAAAATTTTCTTAAAATGAAGAAGAAGAAGGTTCTCTTAGAAGTTAGAAAAAAAAGAGAGCTGTTAAAAATAATAAAAACAAAGAAAGATGGATCATATACGTAGATCCTCTTCACGATTAATTTTTGAAACGCATGTGTCAAAAGGTGTGCTTATAGAGTTATAGTTCCAAAACGATATAATTTATCTCAGAGTATCACGATGTCTTGAAACATTATTGTTCGATATTCTTTGAACCCAAAAGATTAATTAAAAAGAGCTTATAACTGATACACCAATGTAAAATACGTTTCCCATCTTAACATAAAATGGCATGCATTCAACATTCAAAACCAAACACTCACTAGCTTTATAAATAAATGGTGTCAAAATATGAACACGTGATCTTTACTCACTTTGAAATTACTTTAAACGAAAATGGTTATATTTAAGTCCCTGTTGGACACAGGGGCGGTCCAACAGGGACGGACCCAACATCGGGTTAGTCCTCGTAGCCGCTCGTGCTGGATCCGTCGGGAACTTGAAGAAGAAGAAGACTCCGACGCCGTCCGTCGGGAAGAAATGGAGAAGGCAGCCGGTGAATTTTTTTTTTTTTCCCTTTCTTATTTTGTTTAAGTGTTTGGGCATTTATAATTTACAACCCATTATCCACAAACAAAACCAAATCCAAATCACCGAATCCCCAATTCTAAAATTTCCCAAACAGTAGAGGAAGATACGGGAGATGAAATAGCATCGGAGGAAAAGTTCCAATTGCAGAGAAGGATTTGAATTTGGTGTCTAGTAAAGGTGGAAAGAGTGAGAAGCATTCTGATGGTGGTGAGTTTCCGATTATTCCTTGTTGTATGTTTTGCTATGCTTGGTCTTTTGTTTTTTTCTTGTTTGACAATATATATATGTTTAAAGAATTGTCAAAGCCTCAAAATTTATTGCCTTCGGCCAGGAACTTTTTGAACCTTATAAGTTGCATTTGTGCTCTAAAGATATATTTGCTTGAATTGATAGATTTTTAATAATGTGGATTTCAATGTTTACTATATGGTCATGGTTTATGTGAAGAAACATGTACAAATTCAGTGTAGTAGTACGAGAGTCCAAAAAATTAGATGTAGGTTTCGTATTTATGAAAATTGGGAATTTGTGAATTTTATACGTAGACTGTGAAATTGTGAATATGATTTGCGTTAATTTTGATTTGTAAATTATGCTTTGGGAATTTAGGTTTTTAGGAAATTAGGGATAAGTGAAAAAAATTAATGGAGAAGATGTTAAGTAATTTTTAATATTATTTAATTAAATATTAATAAACGATCTCACTCTTACGATCGCTGATTGTCGATGTTGACCAGTCAACGTCCGTCCGAGCTGAGCTTCAATGCTGGATCCCCCATTGGTTGGACAAGGATTAAAATCTAGATTTTAATTTAAGTTAAAGTCAATAATTAATTTTAACCACATATTACATCAATTTTTATCAAAATATACTAAAATTTTGATTTTAATATGCACGATACAAGGACTAAATATAGTTGAAATGGGCATATGGCTATGGGTGTGTGGGACGATATTCATGATGGGTATTTATAAAACGACCCACAATGCATGTGAGTTCTCTGTCAATGGCCTGTCGTTAGCAAGACACAAAATTTGTATGAAAATGGCAATAATTCGACCAATCGATCTACCAAGTTCCTGTAATCCCAACCTATTTCGACATTTTTTGAAATTCTTGACATTTATGTTTCGACTTTAAGTTTTGTTATGGTTTAAATTATTGTTTTTTGAACTGTCTAATCTTATTGGTACTCTAGAAACAAAATATGCTCATATTTATATTTTAAGGCACTACGTGCATTTTTATTTTTTTTTTTTCAGTTATGGTAAAAGTTGTCATTGCAAAATTCAGCAAAAGATTTCACTTGTGAAGTTTGGTTTTTTTTTTTTTTTTTTACAATTCTTAGCAAATGTTTATGTTGGAAATAGTGTAGAGATCGGATTTCGGCCGAGAAAGAACTCGGTTGAACAAGAACGGTAATTTGCGGAGCTAGGAATTGTTCAGTTCTTCGAAACTCATCTTTCGAATTTAAAAATCGTTAAATGTGTTGAAAAATTATTTAATTGTGTACAACGTTGTATAAAACAGATTTCAATTCCCACAATGAATCTACTTTATATTTAGATAGAAGTTGTGAAGAAATTATATCGTTTGTAGATTCTACAAACTCTTTTGCTAATTTTGAAATATGAACAATCGCGATCTGAAATCCACAACTATCTAAATGTCCATCTCCAATAAAAATTCATATAGGAAACAAGAATAAGAGAATTAACGTTTCTCTTTTCTTATGCTAGCAAGAATATAATTGTATTGTATTCTAAATTTTCAAACCCTAGCAGTCTATTAATAAAAGTTTAAGTGAGCTTAGTCCGTCTTTTAAACTTGATCAGGTCCAATATTTAATTAATTCGGGTCTTTAACAAGCAACTCAATTAATTAATTGTCTAACACTTGTTAATTAAATTAATTTGTGAATCTCATTCTTCTAGTTCTCCTTCTGTGTGTGATAATTAGGTTCCCGATAATGACGTCTAACGACGTGAATTATTATTTTGATCTAATCAAAATCGATAAATTAAAATACCCCATTTTAATTTATCATCAATTCATATTCATCATTTCAGATTGACATCTAGCAATGTGTCAGTGTAATACATGTGACGGGAAATGTCAAGTGGTATGACAAAATCAAACATGTAAGATACTGTGAAACTATAATTCTTTCGTCAATATGATTCAATCAATTACGAGTTATAGACATGTGTCAATTTCAATTATCGATCATATTTTTTATCTCATTATTAAGTCAATGTAAGTCGAAAACTCTTTTTTGACTTATAAGTACACATTAGTCAAGGATTTCGTTATCAACTTAATTGAATGAAATGTAGATCATAATCTCTTACTATCTAAAAGTGACGAATAATCTAATGATCATTCACAACCTCCATATGTTTTTTTGACATATCCGAACGATTCCGTAATAGTGGCCCTTGAAAGGGAAAATCCAACATCATCAAAGTATAAATGTCATCATATAAGGTACTATGATGACCTCAAGTCGAAGGACCAATTTCATTACCGAACATTAGAGATTAACAACGACACTCAGATAATTATTCACGTGGCATCTCCCAAGCGGATCTTAAATACTTTGTTCTAGAACAAAATATCAACGTGTTCGTTTAAGTGTTATTACGCTTTAACTTGTGAGATCAGCTACTTATTTCACAAGTAAGAAATGTCATACGTGATGGTCTATTTATAATAACGATATTCGTACCTCGTTATTACTTACGATCACAAATGATTTAAGATTAAATCATATGTAATTTGTATCTTACAATCACAACTCTTTATAATTAACAAATTATCAAGACTTGAATATACAGATTTCATTATTTAATTTATTAGAATATTAATTCAATTAATTAATAGATGTGCCATAATTGAAATGCATTAATTATATATTAAAGTATTTATATTTAGAGTTGATTGAATTTAGGGTATAACACTTACAAAATAAATGATAGATTCAAAATAAGACATTAGATTAATTTTTTTTACATAATATGAATTACGAATATTCAAGATATATGAACTTTCTATGTAAAGTTTTCTCCAGTTTTGGGCATTCAAACAAATCCTAGAGAAAATTTAGGTCACTAAATAAAGTTGATGCAACTCTCTCTCTCTCTCTCTCTGGAATCCAATGAGGCTGTCTGTTTGTTACACGTTTTGTTTTTTGGACTCTTGGTTAACGTAAGACATGACGAAAAACAGAAGCATGCAAATTAGAGACATAAATAATTTACTATTTATAAAAATATTTATTCCCTTTTCACTAATTATATATTTTTATTTTGCAGAACAAATTTTTTCTTCTATGATTTTTAAAATTCGTTTCAGTAACAAATGCTTACCATAAAATGATGGGAAGGTTCGTGCCATTTTGAATAAAGTTTTCGTGAAAAAAAAGTTGATTTAAAAGGAGGACATGACTAACATAAAAGAATATCGATTTTTTGACCAATAAATTGGTTTATGCATGGCTGCGATGGGTTTTCTTGATGGCTGGCTAGCAGCTGAGACTAGAGATTGGACGGTTTAGGTTTCATAGTCATCCATCAAATATCACAAAATATTTCTCGAAATGAGGAAGTAAACCTAAAGAAAACAAATGAAGAGACCCCACAAAACCTAATAAGAATAGGATCTTACCAAGCTTGTCACCTTGAAAGATTTGCATTGAAGTACAAATCAATCCACCAGTGAGTGTATCCCTCTATTTCTCTAGAGTTACTTTATGAACCATGAACAACCCAAGCCAAATGTAATATAAATTATCCCGATTTAGCGAGTCATTTCTTTCGTGATGCACTGTTGAATTCAATCTTACGGTGTCTTCATGGATCAAGGAGAAAAAGACTCGCTGTATATAATTTAACCATCATCTTTCGTTTATATAGTCGTTACAATATGAGTATTATTCGGTAATTAAAGTGGTATTGAAATCCAATCATAATATTCATTCTTGACAACTATTCTAAGATGTCTTCAATAATCAAAGCAAATGATGATTTAAAATTTTACTTCCTCAAAGGTAGGCCGGCCAGCTAATCTTTACTAAATTACTATTCAATAATTCTTCAATGTCTGCAAATTCTTACAAATTAGGAAGATTAATTTGCAAGATACAACCAAAAAAGAGTTGCAATATTGGCATGAATGAATCTATCTAGTGAATCTAGAAAATCTTGTAAAAAAATAAAAAATAAAAATCACTTGAATGAGATTATCATCATCATCATCATCTTGTTTTTCTTCTCCATCTTCGTCTTCTCATCGTAAAAGCGTCATCTTGAAAACCTAGGATTGACAAGAATAAGAAGAGGAGAGAATAATTTCTTCAAAAGGGTCTTCAATTGATCTTTAATAAGTGATTTATAAAAACGGAGGGATTGTTTTGAAACAAAATACTTTTCAAATTTTAATAATTGAAATATGTATAATTTAAAAACTTATAAAGTTAAAACCCGACACCAAAATACTTGTAAAAGACAAATAAGCTATGAATTGAACAAGAAATAATGCTTCAGGAAACAGAGCAAAAACTAAAATGATCTTTAGTATAATTCCATCTGTTATGAATGAAATCTAGAAGGAATACATTTTTTTTTAAATGCATAGATGAAGCCCGTCAGCTCAATCCTTTAGAATTATGATACATCAGGAATATGGAAAAAATGGTAAAAGAAAAAAAGTCCATGATCAATATGTCTTACAAAACCGGCCTCAACTTTTCTGGAGTTCACAGCTAAAACCAAGGACCGATGGGTAGCAGCGATGGAGAAGAAAATTGAAGAATTCGCAGAAACGAAATGAATATCAACTGAACCAACTTAGTTGCTTCATCGAAGTAATATACACGCAGGTTATGAGCATATTTGCTGCTCGTGCCAATGATCAACGGCTGTTTTCCAATATTTCCAGAAATGATATTGAACAATGTCAACCAACCAAGACTCGACTCCTGTTAACTCACTCTAATATTTGATCGGACGAGATTTGACCAAAAATATCAGGGCATGATTCCCATTTCCCCCGTTCCCTCGCTTCCCAATACCCTCCAATATAGCGGTAGGAATCCGAGCCTTTTTCCTTTGCAAACCACTGAGGCTTCCAACCCCTCTCTTGCATCTTCCGGGCCTGATTTCCACAAATCAAAAAGGAAATAAATCAAAATGCCAACATGGTCAAGGATAGTACATCACACAAGTTGCCCCATTTTCCAAGCTCGCGTAATACATGAAATCCCAAGAAACAGACAGAATATTCAGGCATACAACAAGTGCATGTTTGGTATGTACCATTGGACATGACAAGATATTACGGAAGAAATAGATAACATTTTAAATTTCTTCATACTTCTACAATACTGTCAGTACACCTCCTTACCATAAGAGAGAACCCAATGACATCTTTGGAAGCTAAAAAAGTATAGGGAGCAAAAGTGGGACTGTGTATCTAGTCCTACAGAAAATGCACTTGTTGGTATGCAAAGTATATCAAATTCAAGATGAAAAAAATGCTAATGCTAACAATCTCGAATATGTATGTTTTAAAACTTCACCTAGTGAAACTTGTAATGCTAACACTCTCAAATGAGTGTTAATGCTAGTTTTGTTTATACACTGCTTAGAGAATGTCATAACTACCATCATCAGGCCACATTTTGTTGGGACGTCAGTCAGATAAAAAATTATTGGTAGTTTTCAATAGTTCCATTAAAAAAATAAAAAATTGTCATAGAACCTTGAAAGTCTGTGGTAGAAATTATATTTGTTAAACATTTACAAATCTAGATCCACATAATCAACTCATTGAAATTAAAATTTATTCAGCTAAATATATCAATAAAAATATCATATGTAGAACACTGCATTTCCCACTTCAATAATTTCATTACCCACTAAAAAATGGAAAAGAATCTGTACATCTGTTCCTACCGGAAATGGAATGAAATTACTAAAGACAAAAACTGCTTAAATCCATTTCCCGTTCTAAGGGCATTATGGAGCATCTAATAAATATTTGATTTATGTTAAGTTTACTATTCACTATGATAAAGGATCAATACTGGAGTCACAAAGAAATTAGCCTAGAAGAATTGAAGATTTTTCAAATAAAGAAGCCAAAAACACCTCAACCTTTAAATACTGGCTCATGCATCTAATTTTTAGCTGATGATTCAGAATGATTATTCTGAAACAAGCTCAAAGAATTACCTGCCGCTGCCGCTGCTCCAGTCGCAGTTTTTCTGCATTAGCCATTTCATATTCCCCATTTTCCAAGCACCTTTGATCAGGTCTCAGCCTTGAATCTGTTGGGGGCAGCTTTCCCTGCAAAGGATGAAGGTCGATCTTAGTACAATAAAAAATTCTGAGAAATGTTCCAGAGCTCTTGCAACTTCGCAGACTCTAATATATGCCAATGAAAGATCTACGTGACAGCATTGAGAAGTAGAAGAGAGTATCAGTTTAAATGGAGTATCAAAAAGTATATTACGTTATTCGAGGATCCAAGTGCCTAAGAATAGAGTTAATGGTTCAAATTAAAATACATATTCATATAATTTCCAACTATAAGATGGTATTTGAAGAATAAAATATTTCATATAGAACACTTGCCAACCAAAGAAAAACAATCATTTGGTGAAAACATTTAGATACTGAATCATTCATAAAAATCACCTTCAGCTCAGGAGTAAGCTCGTTCAGTCTGATGGCGAAGCGTGTCAAATTATAACGCGTAGGGAACTTAGGAGGCTCGCAACGTTTCCAGAGCAAACGAGCTTCTGACAGAGATTCGTGATCTTTTCCCTTAGATGAGAAGTCTCCTTTGACATAATGCATGCTCTCATCCCATTTTCCAAATAGAGTTGCTACTGTCTTTCCGCTCCTATCTTGGACTATTCCTTGCACCTGCAAAAGTGATGTCATTTTATGCAAAAGACCTTATCAATAAAAAAAAAAAGTTTATTTCTCTCCACCAAAAAGAAAATGTAAACCAAAATAATTCGTCTATTCTTTATAGTATAGAAGCTAAACATATAGGAAGGGAGAAAACCTGATGAGGATTTCTGTCTATGATAGACTGCTCCTTGAATTTCAGTTTACATGAGTAATTACGATTTCCTTCTATCCGCATTGTACCGTAGTGATCGCAATATAGTTTCCCGAGAATAAGATTGTATATCGATGTTGTTACCTGTCACAAACAGGTCAGTTGGGCATGAAATTGAACAATGGAAAGATCTCTGATTTTTTGATATGATACCTTGCTCCATTGGAAAACTTCTCCATCATCGAATTCTAGGGTTAAAACACCAACTGGATCAAGCTGGATTGAGCGACCCCAAAATTTACTTTTCAGATTGCTATCACCATAAAACCTCCAGCCAGTACCCTCACAATGGCATGCTACTACCATTGGATGATGAGACACCTGATCCAAAAGAAGCCAGCATTAGTCCTGTTTGATCACAGTGCATGCACAAAACAAGATTTTCCTTGTTTAGAAATCCCCAGTTTCGTCAGTTATAAGGAGAAATATTAACAAGTCAAACAACAAAACCAGCAATTTCATGACATATGTCCACATAGATGAAGGCCAGAATATAAACCTTCCAGGTTTTTTAAAGCTAAGCTTGCAGAAGACTTGTATAAACTGAGAGGAAAGGAGACCAAATATTCCCTAAACATTATTATGATTGAATACACTTCTCAGCCATATCAAGTGAAGTCAAGTTTTTCATTTTTTTCTATCTAATGTTCCTCTAGAAACTAAGATGAATCATATGGAAAATGACATAAGAACATTAGATGAAAGGTCTTGTTTCGTTCGATGTAACTTGTTCAACACCACCTGGCCTGTTGAACTATATTGAGCATGATATCGAAGAATTCGAACTTTACCTTTCAAATGTAACCATGTTGACATACTCATCTAGATTTTAAATACAGATGACTTTGGCGAACAAATCAGACAGCATAGTATCAAAAAGGAAAACTACATTTCTTCAGGTAATAATGTAAGATAGTCACACTTTCATTTTCCTTGTATATCTCTCTCTTATATTTTCCTCAGAGAATTCCAAGGGAATGTATAGCAACAAAAGTTGAGTGAATTTAGCGTAACGTCTTGCTTTGCTCAAAGTATCTAGTTTAGAAAACCACACTTGTACATAATACCAAGCCATCTATCTATACCATCAAACTTTAACTCTATTGAAAGTGTTGTAGAAGATGAGCAAAATTATGGATGAAACAAAGACAGCATTGATTCAGGTAATAAATTGATACCTTCTCCGAGAAGAATCGGAAGCCCTTATCTGGATAATCAGCCTCATAAGTCTCCCCTAACAGTGGATTAAATGGTTTGCAGTTCCTTCCTTCGGTGGAAGCATATCCAGATACTGCAAATGCAGCTACATTTAGAATCCTCATAAGGCCGTTACCCTATCAAAAATTTTATGATTCCGGATTAGATGTTAAAAGGAAACGCGTAGTGAACATCAGGAATCAAAAAAGCAGAACTTCCAAAAAAACACTTCCTGGGCATTAAGCTCAACCTTGCTTTACCACATAAGAGATGCGTGATCCTTAATAAATAATTAAATGTTGCTTGATATGGATGATATAATTTTAGTGAATAAAACTAACATAAGAATTGCAGACAAAGTACTCAGTACTCAAATTCCTAGGAAAAGACGAATATCCTGTAAAAAAACTCTGAAGAAACTTAAATGGTAAGTAAATAGATTGACAAGATATACTTGCGTTTCTTCTTCCAGATGTCCTATAATTGAGGAATTTAGAAACTGCATTTCTCTTCACAAATTTCCAGCTCCCAAATCAATAATTTTGGACTTCTCTAAATTACGCTCACAGTTAACACAAACATGAAATTTAAGTTCTTAACCAATGTGTTCATCTTGGAGAGATTTACATGAGATTTACATACCAAGATCAAAGTGCACAGACCTTTCTTATTATCCCCACAGAATTTTCGTTTGTGTGCGTGTTCCCGAGGGGGGGCGCTATAAAATGCCAACTAAAAGTCCAACAGGAAACCACTAAAGATCAAGTACAAATGCAAACATTTAGATATATTCTGGGCAAACTATACCAATTTTCAATTACAATTTAAAAATGGCCTATAACCATGCACATTGCTTTTATGCAACCATTATCCAGAGATGTAAACAGGGATTATTTCCTAGAGTAAACTTACTAGCTTTCCCCATTCATAAGCCCGATCGAGAAGATATGAATATTCCAAATCTTCAACACACTTTTGCAGGGAAGAGAGGGGTTCATTGAAGTATACAGGAAGACACACTTTTGTCAGGTCCTTCCCGATATTATCTTTAATCATCGACCATAAACTGACTCCTTTCTCTTTCTCAACAGGGTCTGGCAGTTTCTTCCGATGTTTAACATAAGGAAAGTTAGTCCCTGCAGCTCTAATGGCAGGATCAATAGAATCATCGGCTTCAAAAGCATATTGTTCGTTGTCATCAGATGAAAATGATGATGTCCTAAAGTCAGATCCATTGCTTTTGAAAGAGCTTGACGATAGAAAGTCCTTGGTGTCAAAGAATGTATTGTCTTCTTCATCAGTATCATCCTCTGCCGCATCAACTCTTTCATTTTCATCTTCAGATTCACTCGCGCTTTCTAGTGAAAGCATCCAGAAGAGTAATAAGATCGCTGCAGTTCTTAAAAATAAATGCATATCAAAGAAGCCAAAAACTGTGTAGGCTTCTGTAAATATTAGTATCAACCCATTCAAAAAAATGAAAAAAAAGTAATTATAACAATGAAAAAATTCATGATTTGAAGAACAAAAAGTAAGAAAGATTGATCATGCTAGTCAACCACAATTTGACCATTTATAGAACTTAAAGAGCAAGCAAAGAGGTAACAGAGACAATAGAACGCAACAACTTAACTCAGTACATTACTACCCAATATTGTAGGCTAAACATATGTAAGATAAGTTCTGTTCAGTCAGTATCATCATGAAGGTCAGACATTAAAAAAAAAAAAAGAAAAACACACGAAACATACCACTGTATTTATCTTGCCTCGACCTACTAGATGCTTCAATTTCATTTAACTGTCTCTGGCTCTCATCAACAACAGTGTTTTCCAAATCTACCTTTTCTGTCTACACAATATCACATAGAAAAAATATCTTAGCCAACAAGGAAAAGGAGAACACAAATAAAGAGAAGAAACAAGAAGAAGTCCCTCTTCTTAGATGTTGGTATAAACATCAACATGGGATACAGGTGTAAAAAGAAATGCTATGCAAGAAAAACTTAATATATATGATTTTACAAAAGATGAACCTATTCAGCAGATACCTAATAAAGCCCCAACAATATAAATAGTAGAAAGTATTAATGCACAATCAGCTCAGGAAAGAAAGGGGAATAGGTAAAAACGCCAAACAAGTATGAACCACCCTCCCCCTCCTCCCAACTGGAAAGAAAAAGAAGACCACCAGCACCACCAACAGTAACAATGAAAAAGAAAAGTAACTAATGATCTAACTGCCGGTCCATTTAGCAAAAAGATCCCCTACCGATGCTCCAATTAATATGTTAATATAACAATAAGAATAAACTAAGCTTTATTCCCAATATATTTGAAATCGGATACTTAAACCCTTCTTCAACACTTTGTTGTGTTCATTGCTGCATCTACTAAATGTACAAAAACTTCAAGAACTAGTTCAACAGAACAAAGAAGTAGTTGTGAAGCTGAGAAGGTATGATATAGGTAAAAGCACTCCAGATGAACAGTTCCTTGGAGAAGAAAAACTGAAGAAGAATTTTGAGTTTGACTTAAAAAGTTTTTCTACCAGCTATAACATATACCTCTAAATGTCGCAAAGTGTCAGTGAGCATGGAATGCTTCTGCTTCAACAGCATCAATTGGTTCTGCAGAGATGCAAACTCATTTCTCATAATTTGCTCGCTGTCCTGAATGGCAGATTCACTTACACCTTCTTCCAACAATCGCTTTCTCAACTTTTGAGTTGAGACAGAAACATTGTCCAGAGGAATCATTAACTCGCTGTTGGAAATTCTTGGAAACATATCCTTCACGGCCTGTAGTGCTTCCATCCATGCTATTCGATCCTCTCTGCTCTCTGCCCTCAGATGCAGCCTCTTTGTTCCCGTGAAAATGGAAAATCTTTTATCATCTGATCGGCTCTCTCTAACAGATGAGACCTGTTGAAAGTTACTCCAATTTTAAATGACCAAAAAATATATTAAGCAATTGAATTGGGGCAAAGCAACACACATAAAAGCACAAAAATGTTAACATTTTACTCCAGGAAAAAACCATGCAATGATGAATACAAGATTCTCATCATTTAATTGGACTAACAATAATCATACTCCTCATATGTAATGCAGCATCAGTGTAATGGCACAGAAGAACTTCACTGATAATAAGATTTCAAAGATGACACTCAAAAAAGAACAGGAAAAGTAGATAGTCGTTCTAAATTTAGTAGGAAACAATGTCATGATTTACATCCACCAAAAAAAAAAATTACTCGGTGACCCATGAAAAACTCAATATATTATCCAACCAGATTTAGTTTGAAGAACAAAAATTCGCTCCAAAGAAAAAGCCAAAATTAATGCACAAAAATTAAAACAGCTATAACAGAAACAGAAGCTGATAAATTAAAAGAATTCAAAATTAAGAAGGAAAAAAATGATTGAATCAAAATCCCCAAAAAAATAACTTTTTTAGCCGCAAGCTAAGAAATAATAAATTAGAACCCAGATAATTCCAATTCAAGTGATCATATTAATCAGTTCCAACACCAATTACAGCATCCACCAAACGAAAAACCTAGCAACATATAGGAAATTTCACTACAATTCAATTAAGTAAATTAACCTTCAAGTGAACTTCACCAACTGGCTTCCGGCTTTTCGAAGAAGAACCATAGGTTACATTCTTATGATGATTGTTGTGGTGATTCTGCCTCGTCATCCGTTTGATCGACTCTTCCCCGATCACTCTCGATCCCTTTTCAGCCTCTTGACAAACCAAAATCTTGTCAGGCCCATGGATCTTGTAGTAACTCAACACCCCATCCTGCAACACAAACCATCTAGACCTCCACCCTTTACCATAATTGACCCATTTGCATAAAATCCCAGAAATTCCATCGCCCACTATATCATTGATCTTTACTTGCTGCTGCTCCCGGCTATGGTAATTTTGACTATGATTATTACTGCAATTAGTATTCAAAACACTTATCATTTGATGATCCTCACGCGTGGATGACGTCCTTGACATCACCGAATTCCGATTCTTAACTTGTGCATCGGTAGAAAATACCGGCGCTGGCGCAGGAGGCATATCGTTGCTGTTAATTGTCAATGATGAAACGCAACAGAACGGATGCATAGCCATAAGAAAATCATAAGCATAATGCTATAATTTCTTCAAAATTGTTCACGAATTACCAATCATTTTATTTGCAAAATAATGCGTTGGTTCTACAACCAAATTATTGATTAAAAAAAAAAAGAACTTTTGAGTTAATAGATCTTAGCAGATACGTATCCAAATCGGATTCTTGTGTGTATTACACATATATACTTGATAGAGAATTGAGGAGAGAAGTTCGCGTGAACGCGGAAATGGATGAAGAAGGAAGAAATATGAGGGGATTCCGCTGGAAATTGTTGAATTAAGAGGATTTGTTTTTTATTTTTTTTTCCGGGTTTATGGCCGGCATATTGGAGGAGGGAGAAGGTGACGTGTGGGGGCACAAGGTGAAGCAACGTGGCAGTCAGTTACTTGTGGATTTTATGCTGGTAATTTATTTTTTTTTTAATTTCATTCATAATCAACACCTGAAAATTCAAATAAGTAAGAAGAAATAAAAAATAATTTTTCAATTTTTTTGCTAAATATTTGGAGTTGATATTATGATTAAATTTCTGGGGATGACTTTTCATTGTTTAAGAATGTGACTTTGAATAAGTAAATGGAATGGTCTGAAAAATAAAGGTTTTGATGTATTCAACAACCTTGAAGTCTAAACTTTTGTTTTCCCAAATTAAGAAATATAGACTTAAAATTGTCAATGGCAATAAAAGACTGCAATTTTTATTTTTTTTATTTACTTAGTCTAATTATATCATAGGGAAAAAAAAAATTGTTTTGTTCTTGAAATTTATTTTTCGTAAAATATTTAATTATTTGATTCTTTGCAGATCTCTATGTATTCGTTCTCCGAAAAGAGAGCACAATGATTATTCGGAATCAGAAGTAGCAATATTGATGGATCACGTAAAAAACTTCTTTTGAGGAATGGATTGGATCGGACTGTTTCTCAAGAACTATAGCTAAAGAATCATGTTATGAAATATACGTAAAATTGTCAACTAAAGTGATTGAGCTTCTTAAAATTCAATTAAAATTAAAAATATAGTCGTTATTGAATTTCACTCGTCTAATAAAAGTCAACAATAATGACTAATTTTTCAATTTTAATCTCTACCGAACACTCTCTTAATTAATAGGAAAATGAATATAACCTTCTAGATAATAGCTTAGGTACATAATGTGGACTCAAAAAATAGTCTTTTGGACTTTGTAGGACATGTTCATTAATACCCTTTCAACATTTTTATTTAATTTTTTCATTTTTGTTTTTATCTAAGAAAAGAATATTCCATGTGTTAATATAAAAATGCTTAAGAATATTGAAGAAGTCTAATTGATTAAGTCATCCATTTTTTTCATATAATAATGAAATAAAAAAAGTTAGTCGAGATGTGTTAGTTGTTGAGATTTTGTTAACGATTTACTAATGGTATTATTTTTGTCAACATGTCGAGTATATTTCATATTTAACATGTATAATATTATTTTTTCCACCAATCAAGCGTCCACTCAACTCAGTCTTCATGTTTTATTGTCTTCTTACCATGCCATCAACAATTATTCACAAAGAAAAGAAGTGGGCTTTAGCCTAATCCAAACTTAAGGCAGCTCAATCCATGTTTGAGGTGGCATAAATGGCTACACCGACTTGGCTCGGGTCATGCTCGATCTTATCCCTGACAACTTATAGTATGATCACGCTATTTTTGTCGGACCCAATTATCCAGCATAACTTATTAAATGACAAATGAGTAATAGATTTCTTGCTCGAACTCGCTCAAAAAACTTTGTTCATACGAAAGTTTAACCTGCTTTTTTGTAACACGACTCTTATTTATAATTTGAATAGATTTCAACATGTTATCCACGTTCAACTCTCACGAACCAGTCCAATACAAAGAATTTGTGACAACAGAAAAAAGGAAGAAAAAAGTATATTGTGCTGGCAAATATGCGATTCGATTTGCTTCACAGCAAAATGGCATCAACAAAAGTCTAAAGTCCATGAATTTAGACCCACATAATTACTTTGCTATTTGTACTAGATTTGTGGGGACATTAATCATATTTTTACTTCGAAGAGTTTTAAAGTTTTTGTTTTCACTCGCATAATTCGCTGGGACTTTCATCATAATTAATTAACGGATAAAAAGGAATCTTAACAAAATGACAACTTCAAATTGACCAATCTTAGAAGAAGTAAAAAGCAAAAGGAAGACAGTACATCCTCGAAAATTCACATGGATTTTTTCCTTTGGAGCAGAAGTTGTCATCAAAGAATGCAACATTAAATGAAGTACCACATGGAACATAAATACCATGTACTTTTTGATGTTTACATAAATTGCCAACCTTCCCGACCCTACGACCAAGTGATAAGAGGTGTAAGGTGAGTTGGGTTAGACTCTCTTACAAACTTTTTGGATTCGGTGACTGATCGAGCCTAATGTGTATCGGGTCACGCCTCTTTATTTTTAGGTTCTCTTTAACTCGAAAATGAACTCTTTGTTTGCCCTCATTTGTGGGTTGGTTTAGAAGGGCTTGAAGCCTTCATTAATGGTTCAAAAGAGACCTTAAAACTCAGAAAATAAGTTAGGGGAAAAAGGCCGGACGCTCGCATGCAAGCTGCCTAGAAACAGAAAAAACAACAGCAAAGAAAGTGTCGATAAAGGAATAATAAACTACGAATCTTAGAGCATCTCTAATGCATTGAATGAGTTGGAGCTTACGTGGCATTCGAGTTGAAGGACTTCTAGTTTATTTGACAATAAAGTAGTGTATTTGGTTTCATTAAAGATCCTAGTATACATGTCTTTCTTGGATAACGTAGATTTAGTTAATGAAACTAAGGTGATAAATATTTAGTTATGTATCATTGGATATTGTTTTAAATACACATCTAAATTCATTCATGGCTGAAATGAACTTAAATAGCTTATGATTGAAACTTGTTACTAGCTTACAGTAATATTGAAATTGGCTATTATATATCCAACTAGCTTTAGGGGTGTTGAAATGGATGGGTTGACCCCTCGAATAAAGGACCACCTAGCCTCTCCTCAAACGATCATCCATCCATCCACTCTCTACGAACCAGAATTCCCCTCTTCACCGTGTTGGGGTCAAGACACATCCATGAAGCATCCGGAGCACACCGTCTGTCCAAAAGAGCTCATCCAAGGATCCCATCGCGAGCAAATTGAGGCTCACAACCTTCGTTCGGTATTTCGAGGAATTCATCCACATGACTAAGTCTGGGGCTTGGCTTTAATACCATTTGTAAGGACTAACATATTTCTACATTGATAAGATATTCTCTACTTTGGACCTAAGCCATCATGAACTTAATTTTGAGCTTTATCCCAAAAGACCTCGTACCAATGAAGATATTGTCCATACTTATAACCACTTCATTTCTTGATCTATTTTGTATCCAAAAAACTAATTTTTTTTCATCGTTAAAATGCTTGGTGTTGGCCTCCGAAAATTCAAGCCAGCAAATCCTTGGCCACCTCCCTCTAAACCCTTTTTAGGCTGTCGAAGCTCCAATAGAGGAAATTTCTAGTGGTGATCGCCGTCAAATAAAGTTCTAGGAGTTGAAGGGCGAAAGATTGGAAGGAAGCACTTACATACTGCAGATTGACCATTCCGATTTATCTGAGTATGGTCATAAGCTTAAACTTGAAAGAATTTTACAATTACCTATTACTATCATGATGCTATTGATAACTAGTTTCATTTAAGTTGCATATGGTGGTAAAGTAACTCTGTATCTAGAGAAAACACAAGATCAGCTTCGTGTTGTGCGAGTTTGAATATGGTCATTCCAATTTGTGCTTTCCACATACTAATTGTTTATTTGCAATGTACTTGTAATTTTTATGTAGACTTTGTTTCTTGTATTTCTTGCAACGTACATGGATATTTTTGTGAAGACAAGCAGATGATTTTATCATATAAGATGTTTTTCCAAATTAAATGTTTAGCACTTGCTCAATTCTTCTTACCAAACATGTCATTAAGGTCTCAATCTTGCTAACTCCCCTCCCCAAAAAACTACATAAATAAGAAAAGGTTACAAATTGACAGCTTAAAATGAAAATACACTTGCAAGATCAGATATTTGCGTCTCTTTCCACATTTGCTAACTGTTCTTGGAGCTGAAAGCAAAGGGTTGACATTTTATGAAGTAACTTGCGTTGCAAGTCTAAGGATATCATTTCCTGCGATGGAATTAACGATCTTGGGTTCACTAACATATTCTCGATCTGCGTGCATAGCATCAAAACCTTCTGATCATCAACATTTGATTCAGCAACCAATCGAAGCAATTTACAGCTTTCATGGGGAGGGGCAGGAAATTGAGGTGGAACAGGAGGAACAAGAAATGGATGCTGAAGCAGTTCAGGAATCCTCCATCTTTCATTCCTGTCCCAAGCCAGACATTTCTTCATGAGATCCAATAGCCATGGATTGGACATAGGTTCATATGTAATTTCATGATTTGGATCAGTTATGACTTTGAATTTCGCCCAAAATGTTTTGTATTCAGAGAAAGGCGTCCTTCCATAAACCATTTGGTAAAGGATGCAACCAAGCGACCAGATATCAGAAGGACGACCACATTTTATCGTATTTCCATTTGCATCAGTCTCATTACACATAAATGCTTCGGGAGACATGTAACTTAGCGTGCCAACCTGCAGTTGCATGTCATTCTTAGCACAAGACAAAAACACAGCCTATGTATACATACATATTCGAGAAGATGTGGATATGGAACAACCTGTGAATCCCGTTGAATGTTTGTTGTGTCGCTCATTATAGCCTTGGCAATACCAAAATCAATTAGCTTCAGTGAACCTCTCACTAAAAGAAAATTGGCTGGTTTTAAATCTGAATGCACTATGCGTTCCTCATGTATGGTGTTTACAGCCAGAAGTATTTGCTGCAATATTTTTGCAGAGGTAGATAGCAGATGAGCTAAATAACGCACAAAATTAAATTCATCTCCCCACCTTTTTTAAGTTCAGAGATTAGATTACATATAAAGGTTGATTAGTTTTGCTTCATAACAGTTGTCTTCGAATAATCATCATGTCACCAGTTAGAGAATAGAGGTCAAAAGATAAGAAAATGTAGCCAGTACACTTGCAGTATATTTGCACGAAAATTCAGATGCTTCAGTATAAAAAATAGAGAAAATAAGGCATAAGGCACCAAGAAAAAGACACGGTGAAGACAGTCTACATATAAAAAAGTTTGGGGAATCTCTTCAACTAAAGAACAAAAACCCGATTTTGGCAATGATCATCAAAAAGTTAAATAAGCTATAGCAGTAAAAATGAACTCAATAAAATAAGGATTTAGTGAAGAACCTGCCAGTAAAATCGGAGCCAGTTCTCATCTATCATTGAATCAGAGCTATCCAGTTCCTTCCATTTTTGGGACAGCATGTGAGCCAAATCAATTTCACCATATTCAAGGACCATGTATATATATCCATCATCCTTGACCCTCGCATCTTTATTACTCATGAAACCATTCATGACTTCCTGAAGCAAAGTCTTATCTGTCACCTAAAAAGAAAATGTAATATTAGCATCTAAATGTATGTTTACTTAGACAAATCAAAAGCTTAAATATCTCACAACAGAATCTTTTATGGTGTACAGACACTGGCGGAAGATGCGCTATTGTGATCATTTGAACAAAACATTCCTCTCAGAAAATGCTACCTTCTTACATGCATTCTCAGAATCCAGATTTCAATTATCTTTTTCATATTCCACAAGAAGCATCTCGACTCTCACTTCATCCTCACAATTGTCACTTCCAATTCTTATCACTGAAGTGGCCCCAATGAATTTTTTAATAATTGATAGGTTTCCATGCACTTCTTTAAATCAATACAGTTATAACACGAAAGATTAATATATAATACAGGTAACAGCTTCTTCCATTAAGCTTACGCATGACAGAAATTTTATGCACTTCTTAAATATACCTCATAATCAATAAGCTGAATAATGTTGTTCATCCCCTTCAGCCGGTTAAGATATTCAATTTCTTGACAAAAGCCATATGCTGTGGCATAATCACGGCCTTTAAGTTTGATCTTCTTCAAGGCATAAATTTTGCAATCTGAGGAAATTACTTTGTGAACCTCACTACTTCCTCCACTACCTATCTTTCCAAGCCTTTGATAGAGTTTTCCATTGACTTTGAAGAACAAATCAGGATCATAACCCTTTTTACGAGATGTTGATGTTGGTTTGCCACTTGCACCTCTTACTTGCTTGTCTGACTTAGAATTTTCCAACTTCGCATCCATTGATTGAACTTTTGATGGTGGAGGCTGAGATTTTATATCAATATCATTCCCTTTGGCTGAGTTGTTATCTTCATGTAGGGAAGCATCTCTAGAAGTGTTACATTTCTTTGAAAAATTGCTTGGTTGCTCATTAGACAGGGCAGAAGACTTGCCGATTTCCATTGGCACTTCAACGATGGAGCTGACAGCTGGCGCAGTGCTGGATGACGGATGAGTTGACAGTCCACTTGCATAGTTGGATGAAGGATATGCTGGCTGCACGGCATCTTGTTTAACTTCAGCTTCTCCTGAGGGATCCATTTGCAAACTAGACGTGATCATTTGATGAGGTTGAGAACAATAGGTTGTTGAACTAATCATAGGGGCTGAAGTTGAGTTTATTAATGTTGATGTAAGGCAAGTCGACCCAACAACTGACGACTGAGTCATGGGATGACCCAAGTCATTTTGCAAAAAGTTTGTGAATTGGTGGTGTAGCTGATCCTGACTAGTCATAGTTCCTCTACCCATTAAAGAAGAAATCCCACCCTCAGACCTCAGACTATTTTCCATTTCCATACTCTCGAAATTATGTTGCTGCAAATCCTGATTGACAGCTGCTAAATGATCTACTCTGTTGCTCACATCCCAGTTTGTTTCTTCTGTCAATGCAAGCAAATCCATATAAGATAATAAATCGTCCATTCCAGTGGCCATTCTTTCATCAGCCCCTGTATAAACATTTTGCAATATGTGCCATAAATTGCATCTATTACTAACCGTAATTTGCATCACGCAATGTGCATATTATAATTAAGTGTATAATGGTCTTTCTTCCTGACACTTAAACATGCAAGAAACTACCCATTAGTGCATTCCATTTAAAATAAATATTAGATCAGTAATTTACCTTGAGTTCTGGCATAGTTTTCTGAAGCAAAATGGACCTTCTTTTGTACTTCAGACAACGGAACATGATCAGCTTCGACGACCATTAAAGAAGCAACTGTATTGTTGCTTCTTGATCCAGAAAATAGTTGGGGTTGATCTCCATGATCATTGCATGGCTTAAAGTTCCCTTCTTGTATGGTGGAACTCCATTCAGAAGGTGGGGAGATTGCTGCGTCCTCTTGAGCATCTACAGCAAAGGAGACCGCTTTCTTGGACTGCGATGTGCTGTTCATCAACCTGTGATTCAATAATATCTCTTCGTTGCTTTTCTTGGCATCATATGTTGGATGAGGGTTTAAATTTGATTCCTTTGATGTTCCTCTTTGAGGAACCGCTAATCTCCTTGGCCTAATACTGTTTGACTGCAATGTACCTAAATGTCCACCAGAAAAGTAGAACAAAAGGTTTAGCCATACAATTATAAGAAATCAAATAGATATTTTAAAAAGCTTTGATTAACTAGTATAGTAGAATTTAAAAACATATTTTCAACCAGAAGATATAAACATAGACCCATACTTTTCAGCAAAATCATAGTAATTCCCGAACTACGAACTTCGTGAAGATCATAGTACCAGCATTGTCTCTCGCACATAACGTAGATGGTGTGAATGATTCTGGATCTAATCTAGTTACATCGTTGATGCACACAGCATAACAAACTAAGAGTCTGTTTGATTAGGATTCTCCAATTACATTCTTCAATAAAATAATATTTTACATCACATCAATAATTTTTTCTTCTTTTTCAACCACAAATTTCCCATCATATCACTATTCAAAATCAATTCTTCCTCCAAAAAATCTAAACCAAACAAGCTCCAAGTAAATCCCTAACCTTTATATCTCAAATTAGCAAATAAAAATTATTAAATACACAGGAAAATTCTAGGCTGGACCCAAATTTATTGGAAATTCAATTTACTTCATTGTTTGTAGTAGTACATACAATTAAGTTACTGCTACCAATATTCAACCACAATCTACAGCCCAAGACAAAGTAATTCATTTTTTCACAAACAAAAATTAACTCAAAGCAGCATAAAGACAGATAATGTTAAATCCCTGACTGGAACTTCAATTAACCAAACCTAAGTCACAATGTACAACCAATCAAAGTCCTAATTCAAAATTTCTCTAGATTTTAGTCGGAAAAGATCCCAGAGCAGAGTACTAGAACATCACAAGTTGCAACCTATTTGGAGTTCTAATTTACTTGTTTTTTGAAAAATTAAAGTAAGCAACAATCGAATACAAAGAAAGGGCATTAGTGTACCGAGAGAGCGGTGGCGTTTGAAGGCAGCTTGAACATGCCGGACCAAGTCCGGAGGGGAAGAGGAGGAAGACGACGTCGTTAAGGTGCAGGTGGAGGTGGTGTTGAACGTACGGCTAAGATTGATGGAATCCGGGTTGATGCTGATCGGATGGCTCAGATTGAGCCTGGTAAATTTTGCTGCCGCCGACGGGTCTGGAAGGTCAGGCTCCCCTTCCATCGATGAATCGCTCAGGCATTTCCGATTTGGATTTTACCAAATAAATATTAAATCTCAAATTTTATCCAAATTTCCCATTCGAGAACTGTGTCTCTCTGTGGTTTGTGTGAGAGAGATTTGAAACGACTGTTTGGCGCTCTTCGATTGTGAATATAATATCGGGCTTGGTCAGTAATCCTACTCATAGTTACAGGACAAGTTAATAAGCTGGGTCAGCCCATGTCTTCTGTGGGCTAATGTGATCCGACCCATTAAAAGTGTTAATCAAGAACAATACATTTATCAGGCATTTACTTTACCCAATTTCAAAAATACAAAAACAAGTTTCCAATTTCAAAAATCAGGTTTTGAAATTTTTTATTTATGAAATAATGAAATATTAAATATTTAATTCTAATATAATATAAATACCCTCCACCCACCACCACCCCTATCGCTCCGAGGACTATTCCAGCTATCGTTCCATTTACAACTCTTCTCCGTTGACTGTTTCGGAACGATCGTTTTGATTCCAGCGACTATTCCGATGACGGTTCCGCTGCCCTTTATTCCGAAGACTGTTTGGATTTCAGCAAGTGTTCCAACTCCAACGAATATATTAATGTCACAGATCTATGCAATTTGGTCACAATTCAAAATTTTCATAGGTCACAATTTGTTAATCGGCCACAAATTAAAAATTTAAAAGTCACAATTTGTTCGTCGACCACAAATCGCAATCAACCAAATCATGTATTGGTTACAGTTTATCTAATTCATTGGTCACATATTGTTTATTGGTCACACAACAACTAAATTATTGGTCACAATCAACCAAATCATTTGTGACAATCACTTCATCACTGCCTCCACCAGCGGCACCACCATCGTCGCCACCTAATACCAACATCAACATCTCAAAACGAACACCACACCCTCCCAGCACCTCTATCACCACCCCAAAACCACCAACATGCACGCACATCGTATCAACCTTCGCCAACACGGACGCACAGCTAATCCTGACCCCACCCCATCTCCACCACCATCGCGTGCAGCATGACCACTCCTGCCGCACACCCACCACCGTACCACCATAGCACCCACAGCAATTGTCAAACCACTACCATTCTATCGCACCTCCACCTCAACAACAGTCGTTCAAATCGCGACCACCACACAGAAATAACTACTGCCACTACCGCTGCCGTAGCATCGCCGCCCAACCGCACTATCATCACCGTCGTTAGCGTCCATACCCAATCGACGGATTGCAGCGAACGGTGGCATCCAGACACACCCGTTACGTACGCAACCGCACTCGACACCTCCACCAAAAACAGATCCCGCCTCCACCACAACCACAGCACCTACACCTACCCGTAGCCACACCCACGCACGCACGCACACCCGACCATAGCAACCAGCGCACACACCCAACCATCGCAACACCGCAACCACTCACAAAACTAAAAAAAAGAAACGACGGGATGTTGCTACGAACGGTAGCGTCGCGACGCAACCGTTCACAACAGCATCGATCGGTGATAAGTCCAGACAGAAAAGAAATGAGAGGGAGATGACATGAAGAAGAGAAGAAGTCATGGCGACACCGAAGTTGAGAGCCGGGAGAAGAGATGAGAGTGAAAAGGGGATGTGTTCAAATAATTTTAGGGTTGGTTGGGTTAGATACGGTAGGAGGTGTATATAAATTAATTTATATTGTATATAGATATAAAAAAAATGTTTTTATATTAATAACTAAAACCTGATTTATGCAATGTGAAACTTGATTCTAGATTTATGAAAATGGTAATCTAATTTCAGGTCTAAGTGTAATTTCCTCCTTCTAATATGTATTAAAGCCCATTTCATTGACTATACTAACCCAACGACCTTTATCAACTTCAAGTCTAACCTGTATTTTGAATTTTAGGAAATTTCGCTTTAGGACACTTTTAGAGAGTCTTGCCCTTTATTTTTGAATTTGCAAATAATTCCCTCTCCCTATGCCCCTGCATTTGAGAAATGACGAGTTGCTTCTGTAAAGGTTGTACAAGGCGGACCACTGCATAGAGGGCACTCCCCGAAACACGCTAGACTACCGAGATTATCACCTTGAAAGGCGAACAATCAAGTCCTAGCCTTTGGGATTTGGTAAATGAGTAGTCCGAGGTTGTAGGGCTCACATTTGTTGATGGGCGGGTACAATAGTCAACTATAACTTATGTTCCAGTACTCAAATATTGAAAACAAAGCTTTTCTTTCTTTCTTTAATTCAAGATTTAGAGCATGTTCGATAGAGATTAAAATTGAAAATATAGTCGTTATTGAGTCTCACTCGTCTAATAAAGTCAACAATAACGATTATTTTTTTAATTTTAATCCGATTTTAACCTACCGAACGGGCTCTTAATTAAACCAATCCGATTCTTTTAATTGTACTTTTTACCCTACTAACGGCTACCTAAACTATAACTTTTTTTCAAACAATTTTAAGTACTTATACATTTTTTTAAATTATAATGATTCCTTGATTAAGCATTTAAGTGGGGTGTGTATGAATTTAAAGGTAATTAAAGTGAAACTTTATTCCATACCACATTTTCTTTGATTTTGAGGCAAAAGGAATCAAATCAGCTTTTTTCATTCGAGGCACCATTATAGTGTAATTAGTGATCAAAGCCTTGTTCTTAGCAATGCTCTTAGTTCTAGGAATCCCAATTGTACTCTCACTCTATTTTTAAGAGTAATGCCAAGTACACCCATGAACATTTTTTAGGTGAATAATGTTATTTATCATCATGATGATAAATTATTGGTGATGTGATAATCTATATGAAATAATGAGATTGGACAATTCAATTTATATTAGAGAGAGAGAGAGAGAGACGCGAGGGATAATATGTTGTTACATTACTGATGATTTATCATTATGATGATAAATATCATTACTTTTTTTAGGTTCTTAATATAAGACAGAATTCTATGCACTTGCAAAAACTACAAAACGAGCTGCACAATGTTTTAGAGTGAACTTTTTGTTAGTTTAAGTCACACAAAAAGGCAAAAGTGTAAGACGTGATGAAAAGAGAAAAAATTTAAATTTTGAATGAACGTAGTGTTCAATTCTTAAATATAACGATTGTTAATGTGTGGTTTCGAAAATGTGAACGCTTTTCTTCACATTCCGAGCTTGTGAAATCAAAGTTTTGAGTATCGAACAAGTTTTTATATTGTTCTTTACACTGTCTAATGCATTGAAAATGCTTGAGGTGCACCAACACGATGCTTACATATCTATAAACACTATATATACGATAATATAAGTGGAAATTCGTCCAAATAATCAAATATTATATAAATTTATGAACACTTATTTAGCGTATAATACACTTACCAATCATCTATGTTATCATCGAAATTGTATTGTCTTATAAAAAATAGCCTTTAGTGCATGTTTTTAATAATGGAAAATATACTAAAAATAATTTTAAAAAAATCTGATTTTAGTATTGACTATGTTTTATTTTGCACGGTTCACCAAAAAAATGTGCTAACAAATTTTGAAAATATATTTAAATTTTTATTCTTTTTAGTTTGATTAGACCTTTTATCGAACATACTTAGATTTTTATCTATCATCAATATTCTCAAAAAAAATTATTTATTAAAAGGTCTCATCTTTAAAAGCACGATACTAGCTTAAAGGGTAAATAACACAGAACATCTTTACTTTTTAATGTCATTGTGTAAAACGTTCATACATTTCATTTTTTGACATTTTCACCCATACCTTCCACGTTTCATTATGCAAAAGATCATTTTTAATCATTTTTTCAATAAAATGACAATTTACCCTCCTATTCAAATAAAAGAAAAAGAAAAAGATGAATAACCAACAATAACTATAGTCTTTAAGTTTTTAAAAAAATTACAAAGAAGGTGGTGTTATGTGGATCTATAGATGACGGTTTGGTGGGGTTGTGAAAGTGGTGATTGTGGAGAATTTATGACTTATCTGTAATATTTTGAAA